>JAHPZR010037048.1:0-17500 GCA_019787425.1 Platygyra sinensis
GCATTTCATGACTGCCAGGTTTAGGCTGTAACATAATGTTGATAGTAAAGTTCAATAAAAAAAGATACCTTTGTTTCTGTAATGTACAGCTTTTTGTTTGTTGTCACCTGTTTTGACTATGTGCAAATGTCATGTACCTAGTGTGGTGTTTGGGGAGATAAATAACCCACTAGACACTATTTAAAGCAACTAACATAGTTTAATGGCCAATACTGAAACACACACTTCTTGGCCAAAGCACATGGTAAAACCACATGACGCAAGAGAACCAGCAGTCAACATGCATACATAACACCTATCTCATTTTGGTACCAAGCCTGATTGTGCAGAATTACTGAATGATTATAAACAATAATTATTTATTATAGGATGAGGTTTTTGTGATATCTAGAATAATTAAGGTCAAGGTAAGGGTTATCAACCAAAGCCGAATGCTGAGGTTGATAGCCCTTACTCGACCAAGATTATTCTGGATATCACAAAAACGGAATCGAATAGTTGTTTTATTATACATGAAACGAAAAGAAATGGAAGTCATGTTTTTGCTTCTTCAATGATGGGAAGCAACACAAAGCGTGCAAACTTGACATGATTAATTATTGTATAATCTGCAGTTATGATGTCATGGGCACTGATTTCGAAAATTCACTGTATGCTCTGTATGCTCAGAAAAGAGTTGGAGATTTGATGTACAATAATCGATGTTGTTAGTATTCAGTAGCAATAACTTAACTAGCCCCAGGCCCTCTGAACTGACTCCAGATCAGTTGTTTGTTGACATCAGCTTCCATCTAATTGTTTCTCATCTGCTGATTCTAGTTGTTTGATTTAACCTCCCTCCCTCCCCCCCTCCCCCCCTGATTGGGTCCCTGCTTGAGTCCCCAGACTCCCTCTCTTGTTTATAAAGATGCCCAAACTGATACACTGGCTCTCGGTCTTTAGTGCTGAGATGCTTGGGAAGGGGCATCAGGGGATAATTTTCTGCAAGGACAACCCAATTTTTCAAAGGCAAGATAACTGATCCCTAAAACAATAGTCAACTCAAGGGTTATTTTTTCAGATACTGTGTAAATCTTAAAACCTTCTATCCTTGTTATGGTAAGGATGGATTTATGGACTTGGAAATTTCTCAGCAAATTTTTATTTGATACCCTACTCTCTCCAAGGACAGACCAGGATTTTCATTCAAAATAGAAGTGACCATTTTAGGACTTTGGTGTGGTATGGCTGCCTAGTCTCAATTTTTAATACAATATTATCTCATTTTTTAGCAACTGAAAGATGTATAATTTCAGTGTACTGATAATTGGATGCATTTAGTGATACACTAATAACCAACCATTCCTTGTGACAAATCATAATACCCTCATCATTGGGAAAATGTCTTCTGCTCATAAATATCAAGGATTACACTTTTGGGATGCCTGCATGTCCTAGCTAGAGTGCTTTCTAAGTTTCTCCATCAAATTGGACTTTCTCTTTCTCAAATAATTTGTCAACTAACTAGCTATAGGAAATAGGAAATTTTCAGAATTTTGTGTACATATGCAAAAACAATATTCATTGTCACAAAAGTAGAAATCATTCGTAACGGTTAGCTGTAAGGACAGGGTTCTCAATTAATTAATGGGCTATTTTAAATCTGATGACCTGGATTACAGGTATTTTTGCTGCCGAGAACTCCAAATTATACCAGTACGACTGAAAGCACAGTAAGGCACTGTACTATAGTCTCAGGCTATGGTACATATACAACATGTGTTGACACAGTATACAAAAATTCGGACAAGTTTCGAGTAAATAAACTATATCTCTTCAGTTCGCTGTAAACGAATTAAGTACAATCTTCGAGCCATGAGCAAAAATGTAAACAATAACAAGGCCAGAAGAAATCGCATTCAAGCTTTCGTTTGCCCACATTATAGGCTGAGAAGCGCAAACCTGCATTTCTCGAGAAGCACAATCATTCGCGTATCGATAAACGTTAAAAAGTGGGAGAATACATCGATGAAATAGCTGCCTATATCCATCTGCGTGTGTAGGATTGTCAGATCGATCACGCGTGGACTCGTCTTCACTCTGGGACTCGATCGTAAAAACACTCACGTTTTTATAGTCTTCGCCGATCATCATGTGTTGGTAAGGTAATCCGAACAATTTTGTAGCAGAATAACATTCAACGTTCAGCATTAACATCGAAAAGAAGACAGAAATTCCGATTTTAACGGATCTTCGGTCGCCTTCCCAGAGGTCCGAACAGCACGAGAGATCGTGTCAACTGAAGCATATTGTAATATTGACCCATAATGCAGTTCGGCGCGTGGCCAACCTCCTCTGCACACAGACCACCCACGTTTGCTTGGGTTTCGGTCACGCGCGGAAGGTCATATCAGCGAAGCCATATTTTCTGGTTACACTGCATATAGTCCAAATAGTTACCCGTGGCCAACGTTTTGCCTGGTAGTGTTTATCGATAAACTTCATTCATCATGGAAATCGCGAACCTCGAGTCCTAGATAACAAAACTGCATCATTATTTTTGGGTTTCCATTGATGCAGGAACATATTTCGGCAGTGTAAAATGACGCTAAAATAACGTGAAAGTGCCCCTTTAATATACTGCTGAAACGTGTCCATTGCAAATGATCTTGACAAGCATACAGAACATACTACTAGTATTTTAGTAGCATTTTGAAAACAGTTGGTATACTGATCAGTGTATGTGGGCGCCAATAAACAGACACTGAGTAAAGCTGTACCAATAATTGGCAATGAAGCTGTTAACATTGTGGAAACAACGCAGAGTTCAAATGTTATATTATTCAATTTAGTATTAATTTAATCGACATCGTCAGCCATTGTTAATTGGAGTAACTTTAGCCATCAGTTTCTGTGCATTTCCCACGATACCAGTGCAGTTATGCAAAGCGATAGACATTTTGTGGGCTAATAGAACCTAACCAAATAATAACTACAGCTGAACCTCAAAGAATCTCTTTAGGTCTAAACCCCCGGTACAGCGAGAAATGTTCAGCTTAGCCAAATCTAAAAATAGTTCAATGTATGGAACAGCTTCAGGTGTGTTGAACAGGAGCCATAATCGGGGAGAGAGTTAGTGATCTCGGTTAGGACTTAAGAAGTTAGCTAGTCTTAGAAACACTCCATGAAAGGTTGTTTTACTCTTCATCGCACTCCAGCCCAAAGGAGTACAAAAACTACAATCCGCAGCGATGTTTCTTCTTTATTTCCCGCTGTACTCTTACAAAATAAATTTACTCACCGTCTTTCCCACCATTGTGATATTAACAATTTTCATGCGAGTCATGAGTGAGTTTAGTTAATCCAGTTGCGCCTTTGTGCCTTCGAGTAAGAGCTGTATAAAGATGGCGGCTGCTAAAACCACAGCGAGCTCAGATCACTTCATGTCGTGTGTATATTCCGTCCAACTGATTTGTGTTCTAATACCTTGTGTACCTTAACTTAAACTCAGTTGGTCTTTATCACATAATGCCGAATACATCACCTTTCTGGGCCGGGTAGCCTCTTTTAAACTCAAATCACAAATAAAAATCTTACTTAGACGTAAATGACTCTAGCTTGATCAGTTTCATGTCTTCGAGCATTCAACTGAGCCCCTCGTGTATGGACAGTCAATTGATCACTCCCTGTGCTTTCTTTTATGTTAATTATGCACTTCTAGGTTATTTCATAGTCATTGAAGAACATTATTCTTTATTTCACCTCTGGCCTAGATTTGAAACATGGAGTTCAGTTTTCCGAGGATCACAACTTTTCCTTGGGAGCATATGTTTTTCAATTGCAACAACATCGACGCATTCTAAGCGAGAACGATGATACTCTAAGCATAAAAGGTAACTTTCCCCCTTATCAACTGTAGCAAATTCATTTGTGACCCTAAGCCTGGGACTGAAGTTTTACTAGCGCTGAATATACCTATAGCTTGTACGATCTTAGTATATAACTTACTCTGAATAAGATTATGTTAGTAATCAATTGGGTATTACATATTTTGTAGACAGCGGCTGTCAAACCAAAATGCAATTTGTACATGTTGTGTTTGTTACTTGCAAAGAATGTTACGGGAACTTCAAGTGAATAGACATCTATACGAAACATGCAGGGAAATATATTACACACCATGCGGTTCAAACTCGGAAGGAAAAGACTCTTTTGTAAAAACACAGAGAAAAATATTCATTGCTATACCGGCATCTTACACGTTTTCACGAATGAAGTATTGCCAGCACTATAGCTACAACTTGCCTAAGTTGTTGTTTACATAATAAGCCGGGATGGCAAAACTTAATGGGAAAATTATATTAATTCAACCTGAAGAAACACTCGTAAAATTGTATTAGTTTCCCCTGCAGCAGCCTGAATTTGCTATTTGACAGTTTATTACTCCTTGAGAGCGAATGTTGAGCAGTTCCAGTGAAAAGGAACACTCGCCAATGATACTTTTCCTTGCAATGGAATTCTCGTAACTCTTTTCATCAATTATTACCTCTGGCATTGCACATAATATCCTGCGAATGCTAAATGCACCCCACTGCTTGTTAAAACATTTTTAGTCTTTATTTCGAAATTCTTTCATGATTATGCTTTCGAAATAT
Organism: Platygyra sinensis; assembly: GCA_019787425.1. Classification (NCBI taxonomy): domain Eukaryota; kingdom Metazoa; phylum Cnidaria; class Anthozoa; order Scleractinia; family Merulinidae; genus Platygyra; species Platygyra sinensis. Next base: position 4,635 of record JAHPZR010037048.1, read on the forward strand.
TAACTCCCATGCCTCATGGACTGCTTAAAACACAGAGCTACCGTTCAGTTTCCTGTTCAGGATATGCAAGATTGTCTAACAACTTTTGCACTGGTTTTGTTTTCATTTTATCATTACAGAACATATTTCTTTTCTTATACGCTTGAGAATACCTTCAACTAGCTAACAGTTAGTTAAAATGTCAGTGACTGCATGATTCAGGTGTCCTAATTCAGATCAAAGATGACAGAGCCATGAACAGTTTACGAAGCACCCGTAATATTGCTGATGAGTTTGTATAGTCCCTCTTACGTCCAGCACTAAATTAGTTTAAGAAATAGTAGCTAAACAGTCGCTTTATCTCTGCATAGAGGATTATATTATCACCAGGGACAGGTTAATGCAGTCAACGAAACTGCCTCGCCAGTTGGGTAGCCTGCGACAAATATTCGTCGAGGGCTTCATGTTTTTCGTTTAGGAAAAGTCTAGCTTATATAATATTATAGACTAGTAATAGTTCTCACTAAATCTGCCCCGGCTTCTATTTTATCCTTTAAGGGTATAAAATTCTTATAAAATTCCACTGCGTATAACGAAACTATTATTGGATGAACTGAAAATTTATATTTTTTTGTTAACTATATCGCTCATGCTTTTCAAGAACTTGAGCATCTTATCATAAATATGATCCAAAGAATCAACTAAGTTTATAAGTAAACCAACACATTCTGTAAACTCATTCTATCACATGATATTCTTTACATAATACTCTCGCGAAGTGCATTTTTTGAAAAAAAAATATCAAACCACTCTGTTGTTCTAGTTTGATACTGAAAACAACCATTTGTCTTGATATACGAGGACTCTACAAGCAAACGTATCTCGAAAGCAGAACAGAAGTCGAGATTTTTTTTCCGAGATGTAGACAGAAGTATCGTGTTACAGTCGCCATATATGCAAATTAGAGTCAAGCTTTTTGTCCTCAACGAAAACGCCGCAAAACATTTACGTTTGGATCCCCCTGCCAGTCAACCCCTCAACGAAAACACCGCAAAAAATTTACATTTGGATCCCTGCCAGTCAACCCAGCCGTCACATGGGCTCTATGCCACGTAAGATTACTCAGTAAAAATAAGCGATCCAAATAAACGTGATCTTTATACACATCTTTACACGTGTGGCGTTTGAGTCGAGTCTGTCGACCCCGTTGCTGATTTGTCTCTGAGAAATAAACTTCTGTACCAAACAGTCCAACCTGGTACTGCCGAATAACCTTGGAATTCAAGGTATGAAGAAATCACTGTGATGGCAAAAACTCGCCGTAAAATATATTTTGGCAAATATCTTCCTCTCCTTCTCGTGCCGCAAATAGTATCTTCCTCGATCTCCTTCTCGTGTTCGTGACAACAGCATTGTCTTGTCAAACTCGCAATTATCTGGTCATAAGTCCGTGTTCTTCAAGCCGCTCAAAAATTATTGAGAACTGAAGTATCCCATACAATGCACTGAGGCTGACTGTCTGTGGCAGACACTGCAGCGAGAAAAGAAAACGACATGTTCCTCTAAGAATGCTGGCGCCAATGAATATAAGAATTAAAAGAGTGGAAATACATATTAATTGCCCTTTTAATTCACAGTCTTTTTAAAAAATTCTTGTTGTGCATTTTCCACGATCACTGTGCAGTTATGCAATGTGATGGATAATTAGCAGTGAGTAAACAGAACCGATCTGAATATTAAGTTCAGCTGGACCTCAAAGATTCTCTTTAGAAATAATTCCCTGGTAGAACGAGAGTTGTTGTTCAGCTTGGTCAAAGTTACAATTAGTAAGGTGTATGGAATAGTGTCATGTATTGAATCTGCACAAGACATATCTTTGAGTAAGGCATTAAACATGGCGGCTGCTGAAGCTACAGCAAGGAATCACTGTGGTGTGTACATTCCATTTGAGTGATCCGGTGGTGCGGTTCCTTGCTTGACTTGTTCTTTGTTAACTAAAATACCCAATTTACTTGCTACCTAGAGTATATTTTAAATCAAGTCACTGCAGAGTAAAAGTTATTTCGATCTTAATATATCTATCACCCGATCTCGTCTTTGAGTCTTTGAGCACTTTGTTAGTTACAACGGGCAGAGCCACGCTTACTAAGGCAGTCATTGTATCACTCGATGTGTTTTTCTTTTAGACATAATTATTTCCTACAACGAAGTGCTCCTCAATAGGCTATTTTATTTAATTAAGACATGATATTTATTTATTTCATCCATATTTGTTTGCCTCTCATATCCAGACCTGAAATATGGAGTTCAGTGCTCCGATCACAACTTATCCTCGGGAGCATATTATTTTCAGCATCATCAACCCATTCCAAGCGAGAACGACGATGCTTTCAGCATAAAAGGTAACGGCATTTGATAAATATGAATGAGTATATTTTTCAATTATGTCCCCCATAAACAGAAGCCTTGAAAAAGGTCTAATAGCAAGTGTCAGGACACTACTAACTGCCAAATCCAGTGACCAATGTAGTTTATTTAGTAAGAGAATATTGGGTTTAACACATTGTTTATTTTGAATTAATGAATGAATGAATGTGTATTTATTTTGCAAAGAACGGGTTCAGTGACAAAAATATGGATGGATCGATATAGTTTGAAATTTCTGGCTGCATTAACACTGACCACAATATTAAACTGCTATATCAGTTTTTTTCGAATTTTGGTGGAAAGTAACACTCCCAAATGATTCATTCCCTTAATTGCAATGTATTTAATTCTCGGAAGTCTTCAGTAGTACCTTCCATAAAATATCTAAAGCTAAAGGCAGCTACCTATTTCTGGGGGTAGCTGCCTCTCGAAGTATAGACTGCCAGCCCATGTGGGTTGCTAAGAGTGTCGAAGATATACAATAATTTCAAACAGTTTTGCAATCTAGCTGTAAATCATGATCATGAATTTTATCATCATCATTTAGAGAACATGTTTACTTTCTTAAGAATGCTTTGATTAGCCTCAAGCATTCAGCTGAGAAACTCTTGCAGAGTCAGTCAAAATGATCACACCCTGAGTATAACTATTTGTTATAACTAAGTGACCTAAGTGTTCTTCTAGGTTACCGCTAAGTCATTAAAATACATTATTTTGATTTATTCCATCTGAATTTATTTACCTCTCAAATCCAGACCTGAAATATGGAGTTCAGTGCTCCGAGTATCACAACTTATCTTTGGGAGAATAGTTTTTTGCAGCAACATCAACGGCATTCCAAGCGCGAAGATTATACTTTTGGCATTGAAGGTAAAGACATTTGATAAATGTCTGAAACCTATATTTTCACTTAGTTTCCCTTCATCAACAATGGCAAATTAAATTTATTTGTGGTCTGCAACTTTTGGTTAAATTTAAAGCTTTAATAAGTGCCAAGACACCACCTACTGCAATACCCAGTAAGCTAGCTATGTTACTGTTGGATTTAACGCAAATATACATGCATTTCGTTTGGAGTAGAAAAAAGGGTAGATTGAAGGAAGGAAAAATTTAAGTGAATCGACATTTATACGAAACATGGAGGGAAATATATCCCATTTAACACTGACAAAATCCGGAAGAAAAGAGTACTTTTTAAAAGCACACAAAAATATTACTCTGTTGTCTTGGTCACACGCTCTGCAAGGGTGAAATGATGTAAATATATTTATTTATCAACAAGCCTGCAGTGCCCTTTTAATGCTAAGACGAAGGCCTATTTTGTTTTAACTTAACCCTGTTGAGTCAACCAGCTGAAGAAACAGCGAGACATTTTATTACATTTCACTTCAGCAATTAGAATTTTCTGACTGCAAACACCATAATAACTGCTATATATGCTTTTTTCGAGTTTCCGGTGCAAGGAAACACTCGCCAATGATTCTTTCCCTTCCCCTATATAAAATATTTAAAGCTAAAGGCAGCTACTCCTTGAAACATTGTCCGTTTTGATTTACTATAGTATTCACTATGATTTACTAAGTTCTCGAATCATGATCGACTGCCAAGCCACATGGGCTTAAGAGCACAGAGTATTTCAGTTTCCAGTACAACATATACAAGAATGTCCAACACGTTTGCAATTTAGCGGTAAATAACTTTTCAGAATACTATAATTACAGAACATATAAGCTGAATATCAAAATTAGTTAAAATCGTAGCCGGTTTAAGCACGTCTCCTGTTCAAAGTCAAAACCGGTTTTGAACCCGTGGCGAAGCTGTCGTTCGCCAGGATTAATGTTGCTGAGTTTGTAGCCTCTTGCACGCAAGCAACTAAAATTACTCTGATGAAGACATGGTAGTTAATAATCTTTTCATTTCTGCAAAGAAGGTTTCATTTTCAACAGAGACAGGCTCAGACAACCTTAGACGGGTTTTAAGCCAGCCATGAATTCATCGAGGACTTAAATTTGAAGCTAGTTTTTCAGTTTGAAGAAAATCACTTGTTTCGGCTAGCCTTAAACAACAGGATACTTTGTTTTTTTCAAAATAAAAGTGCTTTCAGTCATCTGTGCATGTGTTTTTTTAAGGCCACTAATAAGACCAACTAATTACTACACTGTTTCTTGCAGAACTAAAGTATTCCGTACAGTGTACAGAACACTGAAGCCAAAACGACGACCTACATGGAGTGACGGAATAAGCGAAGAGCAACATTACTGTGCGCTTTAAATTTTGAAATAGCATCTGAAATAGACTGGCCTGTTGCAATTCACAAAAATAGCACTTTAACAAAGTTAAGATAACTGGAACAGCGGAGCATGTAACGGCAAACTTATTTTGGCAAAATTATTAAGTAAAGGATATAACCTTAGTAGAAATATAATTGTTCACATTGTCGGAATGAAAATCAAAGTGTCTCATGTAGTCCTATGTAGTTGATCCCTAAAATGATTCAAACCTCTTTCAGCTGAAAGCCACTAGATCATATTTAGTCTCGCTTGTAACCGTTTTAAAAAAAGCGCTACAACTTCTTGACTAGATGGCTGTCCTTTTCGACTCTTCCCGAAATCTGAAAACACCAAACATAGTGTACGGCATTCTACTGATCAACGGTTAATTGCGTGGGTTTTATAAACACGAAGCATGGAAGATCTTTGAAAGCCTTGGAAAACTTAACTTTTCTTTCTAAAATATCTTAAATATGTCAGCTAATGGAAAACTGTTGCCAAATCCCTTGTTAGCAAGTGAAATTGTTGCCAAATGTGTATTAAGGGAAACTTCGCCAATAAATATTCTCATCGATCAACAACTGATTGCCATATCGATCAACAAACGGCAAATTACTTGACGCATTAAGGAAATAAGAATAAAAATCTACTTACGTTCGAATTCATCTCTGCTCAAGATCAGTTAAATTGTCGATGAAACTGCTGGTTCCTTTCCAGAATTTCACATTCTTTTATATCGCTTTTAATTCTGTTTAAATCTAAATACAGTCCGAGGTCGTTCTCTTCCAATTGATACGTCAGTCGAGAAACACATTTGCAGACGGTCGAATTCTCGGTGGTGCATCGTTGTTTCTTTAATTTGTTTGTCTTCAAAGTGAATTATAATGAATTCATCCTCTGACGAATTCACCTGGTCTGGAAGTCACCGAAAGCAATTAAGCACTGAGAACTAAAAAGCTAACTAGCAAGTTTAACATTTGTGAATCACGAAGGTCTGAAACACGAGGTTTATTGTGTGACTATATATGGTTGCGGTTACACATACACACAGACCGACCACGTTTGTTTGGGTTTCCGGTCACGCGCGGAGAGTCATATCAGCAAAACCATATTTTCTGGTTACACTGCATATAGTCCAAGTAGTTACCCGTGGCCAACGTTTTGCCTGGTAGTGTTTATCGATAAACTACATTCATCATGGAAATCACGAACCGCGAAACGTATGGTTTGCAAGCAGTCGTTATTTCCGGTTGATGTAGCGATCTAAAACTTAGACTAAGAGTAGTGCCTCTTTCGCATAGTCCGTCGTGCGTGACGCCAAATAGTTCTGGGTTCCTAGCTACTGCGGTTTCCTGTTTTTACCATTTCCTTCCACTCGATTGGTTTAACTACTCTTGTGGTTAGATAAATTGTAGGTAAGCCCAACGACTCCGTCTGGGAATGTCATGGGTAATTCATATGTTCTCTTTGATGTATCCATAGTGATTTCCCGAGTGCAGTTTCGAAGGAAACAGCAGAACAGTTTACTAAAGGCATCTAGTCGAAGAAGCGACAGAGAGGGCCTGTGAACGAATGGGACTTGTGACAAATGGACCGCGCTCTTTCCAAACGTAAATTCCCAATAGAAATTTATGCACATGGATAAGACATAAAAGGAACCCATCGACCATCTTTGATAAGGTTCAAAAATGTAGCAGCAATTTTCACTGCTTAACCTACTATTAACTGCTTCATCTTGGACAGTAATCCTTCTTTGAACTCTCAGACTGACTGGATTCGTGAGAAAAGAAAAATGCCCGAACAATTACCACAGTTCACCTCGGACGGAGTCGAGTGTAGAGTGTTTTAAAAAATGAAGAAGCCTTGCAGGTCTACTCAGATAACGGCGATGCGACTTAAGCCGAGGAAGTTTTGGAACAAAAAAATCAAGCAGAGTTACATATTAGGCGGAAGTTTGTTAGTCTCGGAACATTGAGTTCTTGCTGTTGCTGTTGCTAGCTCAGTTACGTTAATATGGACTTTCGTGATCATCATCATCATCATCATAAGCTTTATTTATACACAGTATCAAATTCATAATGAAAATATGCTCTTCCATCGAGCCGTGTATAACTTAAATATACAAGTAACCATTCATAAGTAATCTAATATGAGCTCTATTTCTTCTAATGCAACTTATCCAACTTATACCAATATTAATTCTAATTATAATACCAATAGCAATAATAAAACTAAAAAACTAATACTACAACTTATCATATAACAATAAGCTATTTAATCCTAAATAAAAAGATCAATTACTACCTAAGCAGAGATAAGTCTATGAAGCCAGTAACGAAATTTGATTTAACTATAACACCGTAATAGTAATGTTTAGCTAAGGAAGGATAGGTAGCACATTACGTTCCTTAAAAAGAATCTTGTCGCATATAATTTAGAACGGAAATTAGCGACATAAAAGTGAACGACATTTCGACTGACTCCATGCCATCATGATCAAGTCCGAAATGTGCATATCGAACTTGATGTTTTGGTGCGTACTAGAAGAGTAATACTTACTATAGTTTAGATTTTAAGGAATATGTTTTTCGACCTTGATAATGATGGTATAAAATGTCAAAACGTCGTTCACTTTTTTCTATCACTAGTTTTCATTCTAAAGTGCTTTAGGAAACCAGTTATTATAATATATAATTTTATTGAAAATTGCACTGATAAAACAAACTTCCAGACTGCATGTATATTAACGAGTGGTGCAATTTATAGCATCGTATTTAGCAAAAAAAATCCAGTCGAAGATATGAAATTGTAAAGGCTAGTTGAATTTCATTTTTTTTTTAATAAAAATATTTAGTTATTTGGGCCATTTTAATATCCACACCATTCAGCCATTCATACAATTCCTTTTTGTTTCGTCGTTATCATTTGTTATCCAATATGGGAATCATTTGCGGTCCGGGCTCATTTTCGATTCAGTCCAACTTGGAGATGATTTCGGTTTAAGATGATTTTCGGTCCAATTTCGGGATCGTTTGCGGCTAATTTGGGGTTATGGTTAGAGTTCCCGAGATCATTTGGAGACCTGTAAAACAACTACCGTCGTCTTATAGGGAAAGCGCTTCATATACATGTATATTTTTTTATAAGTGCAGGTCACGTTAAAATCGTTGATGTCTGACCATGGAAAGAAAAGTTATCGGACGACTGAAAAAAAAAAAAAGCAACCAACCACGGAAACAAGCATTATCTAGCGCTGGATTTCTTTCAGGTCCTACGCCTACCGACTACCCGGGAACGGAGTCATTTGCGGTCTTGCACGCTTTCGTAGAAATATCGTTAGCACTCACGGCACCCCAAGCTTAAGAAAACCTAATTAATGTCGAATATAACATTTCAATTTATTTAAAACACTGAATTATTAAGCACTTAATGACTGGGCCCAAGGGAAACAGTGACTTTTCTTTCCCCAAGACCCTCAGTGGGAACTTTGAGGATCGAAGGGAAACAAAACTCACTGTTTCATTAAGTGTTTTGTTATCCCTCTCAACTCAAAAATAGAAAAAAAAATGCGAAAAAATTATTTGCTTGACGCCTACGATAGCTGTGCCTGCAGTACGAGTGGCAGTGAAACCGAGCTTCCCTACCGAAACGGCACGATAACAGTCTTTTTCTTCGCAGCTGACAAAAAAACAAAGACAATAATTAAGTTTCTTTCTTTGCCTTCTTATAATAAGTGTTTAAGAAAAATATTAAAGGTTTACTGGCCAATGATGAAGATCAGCAACGAGGAAATAAGAGAAAGTTCAGGTACAAGGACAGTTGATGACCAAGTAAGAACCAAGCGATGGAAGTGGTTAGGTCATGTTTTAAAAATGCCATCAGACAAATTTTCCAAGATTGCACTGACGTGGGCACCTGAAGGCAAGCGTAGAAGAGGACGGCCGAGAGAGACATGGCGTAGAACAGTAAACAAAGAGAGGAAACATCTTGGATTTAAGACCTGGAGACATGCTGAGGTTGCAGTTAGAGACAAAATAGCTTGGAGGAAGACAATCAATGGCCCCATTTTCCACGCGAAGGGAACGGATCGATGATCGATGATGATGACTTCTTCTAATGAATTCTGGGTTTGATTTGAAGAGGAGCAGTATATTTTATTGTAAATGACATAATTATTTCCCTACTTGGCGACAGGGATCGAAGAGCGAGTTGCCAAATGCGGGTGACCCATTTTGGCGCCAAATTAATACTTGAAGACACAAAATGTTCAAATTTTCCCCTTTGTTAATCTGATATGCTTTTGCAATTATGAATCTCTTTATTGAATAATGATTGCTAGTGAGAAACGTTGCGCGACTTCAATGCCCGTTTGACATCAGGCTGACTGGCATACAAATTTGCCGCCGTTTCAAGGTTCACGAACTGATCACGTGCGAGTCCAAAGTTCAAGTTGTTATTTCCCTTGGGAGTTATGATGTTTTATTCGCCCTAGGGCGCCATTGAATTTTGACGAAAGACACGTGACACGTTCTCCTCCAATCAGAAGACGTATTTGAGTTGGGAGGTATAAGAACACTGTTTAGCTAAGAAAGGATATGGAGCACACGTTCTCAAAAAGGATCTGGTTATATATTTTAGAGGCTGAAGTACTGCTCAAACGAAGATGAGCAATAAACTGATAATTTCTAGCGTTTCACGAAACAATTAAACCTTTCCATTAAGACCCCGTTTTAATACCAAAAAAGAAAATTTACGGCTCTTGAAAGTTTGTTCAAGCACAGCTCAGTCAAGCTCATTTACATGTACTTTTTTGTGTTCTGTAGAGCTTTTGACAACAATGGCGGAAAGCGTGCGGGAAAATGTATTTGCCTCTGGGGAAATGTACTTTCGCGGGAAAGCCTGTTCTAAAAATAATTCTTTACTGGAAAGGGTTGATTCAAGGGAGGCTCCGGGTAATGGTCTCCTGCCCACAGAAAAGAGGTAGTGAGGTCTTCTAGTTGAAATCGCAGAGGTTAAGCATGCCTAAATTAGTGCTGCGAGTCAAATAATTAATTTAACTGTAAATCTAGCTTTGTTTGGTTCGTTCGAATCAATTGCAGTAACTTCAGCGGCTTGTACAAGCATGTTATGGCCTCTAATCATTAAGAGTACACGAGGTGTATAGCACTCTCCGTACGACATGGCCTTCTTTATATACGGACGGTATTTTATGGATCTGAAATTTAGCACACATCACGTAACACTACTTAGCTTAGTATAATGGGCTTCGAAACAAGCACTACCTTTGCTATGAGAATGATTTCGGAGATTGCAGATTGGACCGTTTGCACTGGAAGTGACATGTAACGGATAACCCGAAGTGGTTAACTGTCGCTAATGGATTAATATCCTAACTTTGAATACTTTGGATTATTCCTTTAGAACTGTAATCTCGCGTAATACAGCAGAAAAACTGGACATGGCCGAAAAAAGTCTTAGGAAGGAAAGCTTAATTTAAAACGTTTTTGCCAGTTTTCACGGTGTGATCTGTGACATTTCTCCGCGCTGACAAGTATACCAGAGCTTTAAGTATAGTGAGTGTCTAAACTTAGCTATACTTCGGATTCGTCTGTTGTGTTATGATCTTCGTATTTTTTTCGTATTTGGGTCTCAATACAGGGTCATCTGTACGTTACCCAAGCTATCTAATAATCTTCCCCTCACAAGGGCATGGCAACTGGAGTCGCTTAGAGTATCGCTGTTAGTCTCGCCCCAGTCCTTGACTGCAGTTAAGACGAGACGAAAGCTGTACAATCGCTCGCGAATTACGCGTTTTCCAAGCCAGCTTGTAGTGATGCAGTCATCGGCATTGATCTCATATATTGAACAACAACTGGCTTTTGTAATCATGGTTTTAGGTTTATTACTAGTGCACATCATATTGAAGCTTATCCATTGGTGGGTGGAGATTTTCTTATCACAGAAGGCAACAGTCCATCTGCGGCCATTGCGCATTCCAGTAGAGAATGATGAACGTGGAAACAAGGCAAATGGTAAAGAGAAACCTTTCTTGATTCCTGCAAGCGGATGATGAGTGATAGTCTATTTTACCGATATTTCAGGATTAAGAACATAAGCGAAGAGTAGGGAAGGAATGCGGTGAAATTAGTTGCATTTCAATGTACCTCACAGGCGTTCTGGTTAATTATACGTACATAATCTTCTTCGCCATAGCCCAAGTGGCACATGCTCAAGGCCGTATAAGTCAAATAAGGCTTGCTTACCGTGTACTCCTGAATTACTGCTATTTAACTGTTGTAGGAGCTAAAATGATCTTGAAAAGTATGCAGTTAGGTAAATAGTAATTGTTAACTTTGCACAAACAACACAGAGTTTAAAATGCTACATTGCTCACTTTTGGAATTCAATCGACATCTTCAACTTAAAAGTCTTTTGAGCCATATCTAACTGCAGTAAGTGTAGCTACAATACCTAAAAATGTACAACTATGTACATCAGTTGTTTGTGCCGTTCTGCTATCACCGAATCGACGAATCCCCTTAGAACGAATTCCCCGGTAAAATGATCGAGAAATGTTTGCTCAGCTTGCATGGCCTAAGCTACAAATAGTAAAATATATGGAACAACATCTGCATTTATTTGCCTCCCAGACAAAGACCTGAAGTATGGAGTTCAGTGCTCTGATCCGCACAACTTGTCCATTGGAGCATATGTTTCACCACCGTGCCGACGAATTCCAAGCGAGAACGGTACTACTTGTAGCATAAAAGGTAACCGCATTACATTAAGTGTAAGACCTATATTTAATTTCTGTTCATTTTCCCCTCATTAAAAGAACTGAGCAAAGTTATTTGTAACCCCTTAGCCTTGGCCTCTGAAGTTTTAATAACTGCTGAATACCCAGCTTGTATGATCTACATAAAACTTTTAAATCTCTATAAGGGAATGTTGCATAGTAAATATTACATTATTTTCCAGAGAACCGATCAAAAGAACATTTGAATTCCATAGTTCACGGTGTTCAGTTGCATAAAATATGCTTCCACATTAACATTAATAGGAACTTTATTTAAACTCGAATTTAAGAATAGCTTAAAAGACTAATATCTTCGAGAACTAAAAGGAGAAATCTATTTATATACACAGAACCTAAAAGTATTTGAAATAAATCGAATTTACACGCAGCGACAAAGCAGCGACTTTCAAACCAAACCAATTTCTTCATGTTGTGTTTGTTACTGGCAAAGAAAGTTACAAGAACTTCAAGTGAATCGACATTTGTACGATACGTGCAGGAAATATATTCCACCCAGCTCAAAATGTTGTCCGGCAAAACACTGTAGCTGCACTGTAAATCAGAAAGATCTGTTTTAGCCCTAAAAATAGGGCCGATTCGGTGAGTAAAATACAGTCCTATTTTTGGGTCTAATTTGGCTCCCTTAAATCAGGGCCAATACAGTTCAATTAGCTAGGGCTGATTTGGTGCTTGGGCTGAAATTGGCCCTAACGTGGGCTGGAATAGCTTTTTGATGTAGCTTTTTTGGCCCAGATTACGCTCAAATGGCTCCAGGAAGGGCTGAATCAGACTTTCGCCAGCAGGGCTGAATTGACACTTTGGGCTGAAACAGATCTTTTCAATTTTCAGTGTGTAACTTACCTGTGATGTTGTTTAAATGACAAGGAGATGGTATATTTTAATGTCAAAATTATGGTTAGTCAACATGAAGAAACAGTGGTAAAATTTTATTACTTTCCACTGCAGCAGCCTGAATTTTCGGCTGCAAACACTATAATAACTTCCAGGCAATGAGTTTTGTGCGCCTTGGGAGCAAATTAAGTGTGTCCCGTGGGATGGAACACTCGCCAATTGTACTTCCCTTGCAACGAAATTCCCGTAACTCTTTTTATCGATTATTACCTCTGGCATTACACATAATATCTGGCGAATATGAAATGCACCTCAGTGCTCGTTCAGTAAAATACTGTTAGCCTTTAGTTTAAAATGCTTTCATAATTAAGCCTTGGAGATATCAACTCCCATGCCTCATGGGTTGCTTAAAACACAGGTTGTTTCAGTTTCCCGTTCAAGATACACAAGAATGAGTAACAACTTTTGCAAGTTTGTTCAGTCTATTTTATTATTACAGAACATCTTTCTTTTTTTTACCTGCTTTACCTGTAGCTAGCTTA
>JAHPZR010037050.1:0-10229 GCA_019787425.1 Platygyra sinensis
GTAACTAACCTGTGATGTTGTTTAAATGGCAAGGAGATGGTATATTTTAATGTCAAAATTATGGTTAGTTAGCTGAAAGAAACAGTGGTAAAATTTTATTACTTTCCACTGCAGCAGCCTGAATTTCCGGCTCTAAACACTATAATAACCTCCACACACTGCCTGTTTTGCGCCTTGAGAGCAAATTTAAGTGTGTCCCGTGGAAAGGAACACTCGCTAATGATACTTCCCTTGCAGTGAAATTGTCGTAACTCTTTTCATCGATTCATACCTCTGGCATTACACATAATATCCGGCGAATATGAAATGCACCTCAGTGCTTGTTCAGTAAAACATTGTTAGCCTTTAATTTAAAATGCTTTCATCAGAATTATGTCTTCGAAATAAAAACTCCCATGCCTCATGGGCGGCTTAAAAACACAGGACGTTTCAGTTTCCCGTTCAAGATACAGAAGAATGTGTAACAACTTTTGTTAGTTTGTTCAGTCTATTTTATTATTACAGAACATCTTTCTTTTCTTTACCTGCTTTACCTGTAGCTAGCTTAGAATTAGTTAAAATGTTAGCGACTGAATGTTTCCATATCGAGTTCCATGTGTCGGAGCGGTTCAGTAAAGCTGAACAATTTACTAAGCATGTATAATATTGCTGATGAGTTTGTAGATAAACAACAGGAGGAGTCTTTACAAACTCACAATTATCTGGTCATATGTACGTGTTCTTCATGCCGCTCACAATTTTTGTATTGTTCGACACAGAACTGAAGTATTCCATACAATGCACTGAAGCTGACTGATGTGGCAAGCACGTGCACTGCAGTGATGAGAACTGAAGACGACGACAAGTTCCTCTAAGAATGCTTGAGATGAATATGAGAGAAATAAAAGAGTGGAAATACATTAGTTGCCCTATTAATTCCTAGTCTTTTTTTTTTTTTAAATCTTGTTGTACATTTCCCACGATCACTGTGCAGTTATGCAAAGTGATAGATAACTAGCAGTGAGTAAACAGAACCGATCTGAATAATAAGTTCAGCTGGCCCTCAAAGACTCTCTTTAGAAATAATCCCCTGGTAGGACGAGAAATGTTGTTCAGCTTAAGCTACAATCAGTAAGGTGTATGGAACAGCACCATGGCGGTGATTGAATCTGCATAACTTATAATCGAAGATGGAGATCTGATCTCCGTAAGGACTTAAAATGTACTTAGTCCTTTAAATTTTTCATCAAGGTTTAATTCACTCTCCGACAGTGCAAACAATATCGTATCAAATTTAATAAACTGATCTGTAGAGATGTTCCTTTTCCATTCCCCGCTGTACTATTATACAATAAGTTTAAACACCGTCCTTCCCAGAATATCTTCTGATATGAACACTCTTCAAGCAAGTCATGGGTCAGTTTAAACATTCCAGAATTTTAGGCTTTTGAAAATATCTATGAGCAAGGCATTAAAGATGGCGGCTGCTAAAGCTACAGCGAGGAATCACTGTGTTGTGTACATTCCATTTGAGTAATCAGTGCTGCAGTTCCTTGCTTGACTTCTTCTTTGTTAGCTAATATACCCATTAAACTTGCTACATGAGTATATTTTAAAGTTAAGTCACTGCAGAGTCAAAGTTATTTCGATCTTAATGTATCTATCAACCGATCTTCATCAGTGTCTTTAAGCAGTCAATTAGCTCAGCAACGGGCAGAGCCACGCTTGCAGAGGCAGTCTTTTTATCACTCGATGTGATTTCTTTTAGATATATTTATTTCCTACAACGAAGTGCTTCTCAGCAAAACCCAGTGACCTATGCAGTTTATTTACTGAGAGAATATTGGGTTCAACACATTGTTGAACAAAATTATGGATGGATCGATATAGTTGGAATGTTCTGGCCACAATATTAAACTGCTATATCTTTTTTTTTCGAATTTTGGTGGAAAGAAACACTCCCAAATGATTCATTCTCTATTCGCAAGGTATTTAATTCTCGGAAGTCTTATCTTCCTTAAGATATCCAAAGCTAAATTAAGGCAGCTACTCATTTCAATTTATTATCCTCTCGAAGTATCGACTGCCAGCCCATATGGGTTAGAACACAGAGTGTCGAAGATATGCAATAATTTTAAACAGTTTTGCAATTTTGCTGTAAATAATTTTATCATCATTGCAGAACACATTTCTTTTCTTAATATGCTTTACATTAGCCTCGAGCATTAAGGTGAGCCACTCTTGCAGAGTTAGCAAAAATGATCACACCTTGTGCTTTCTTTTGAGTGTAACTATTTCCTGTAACTAAATGCTCTTCTAGGCTCCCGCTAGGTCAATAAAAATATTATTTGATGTATTTCATCTGCATTTATATTTGCCTCTCAGATCCAGACCTGAAAAATGGAATTTAGTGTTCCGAGCATCACAACTTATCCTCGGGAGCATATTTTTCGCAGCAACATCAACGGCATTCTAAGCGAGAGGATGATATTTTTAGCATAGATGGCAACAGCATTTGATAATTGTCTGAAACCCATGTTTTTACTTAGTTTTCCTTCATCAACAATGGCAAATTTATTTGTGGTCTGTAGGTCTTGGTTAAAGCTTTAATAAGTGCTAGGGCACTACTGTTTGCAATACCCAGTGGTCTATTTTACCGCTCGATTTAATTATATTTCTTTTGAAGCAGAAAAAAAGTTAGATTGATGTAGTTACAAAAGCATTTCAATTCCTAGCACACTGTATTGATAGAGTATTCTTCTGAGCAGTGATTTTCACACCACAATACAATAGTTAATACACGTTGCGTTTGTTGCTTGCAAGTAAACTTAAAAATTTAATGAATCGGCATTTCTACGAAACATGCAGGGAAATATATCCCATGTTTCACAAAATCCGAAAGAAAAGATTATTTTGCAAAAGCACACAAAAATGCTTCTCTGTTACCTAGCTTAGTCACGCTATGCAAGACTGAAATGATGTAAATATATTTATCTATCAACAAACCTGTGCCCTTTTAATGCTAAAACGAAGGCCTATTATGTTTGAAGTTAACTTTGTTGAGTCAACCTGAAGAAACAGCGAGTCATTTTATTACATTTCACTTCAGCAATTAAAATTTTCTGGCTGCAAACACCATAATAACTGTTATATAAATTTTTTTTTCGAGTTTCCGGTGGAAGGAAACACTCGCCATTTATTCTTTCCCTTCCCTTGCATAAAATATCTAAAGCTAAAGGCAGCTACTCCTTGAAACATTGTCAGCTTGGATTTACTATAATATTTACTATGATTTACTAAGTTCTCGAATCATGCCCGACTACCACTGAGACCACATGGGCTTAAGAACACAGAGTGTTTCGGTTTCCAGTACAAGAAATACAAGAATGTCCAACACATTTGCAATTTAGCGGTAAATAACCGTTTACGGTATATTATACTTACAGAACATATTTCTAATTTCCTTAGTATGCTTCGGTTAAGCTGAGTATTAAAATTAGTTAAAATCCTAGTGTTTAAGAACGTCTCCTGTTCGAAGTCAAACGTTTTGAGCCTGGTGGGATTAATGTTGCTGAGTTTGTAGCCTCTTCTAGAACGCCAGCAACTAACAAAGACATGGTAGTTAATAATCTTTTCATCTCTGCAAAGAAGGTTTCATTTTCAACGGAGACAAGCTCTGACAACCTAAGACAGGTTCAAGCCAGCGGTGAATTCATCGAGGACTTTAATTTCAGTGTGGAGAAAATCACTGACTTGTTTCGCTAGGCTCTGCCATTAAACATAAACAACAGGATGCTTTCTTCCAAACTAAAAGTACTTCTAGTCATCTGTGCATGCTTTTTTAAGGCCACCACTAAGACCAACTAATTACTACACTGTTTCCGGCTTGCAGAACTACAGTATTCCGTGCTGTGTACAGAACGCTGAAGCTAACAGTGAGGACTACGTGCACGTTCATTAGAGTGTGCTGGCGGAACTGATAAACGAAGAGTAACATTACCGTGCGCTTTAACTGAATATAATTATAGTTTCCTTTGCACTGCACATAGATACCTAGCATTAAAATTTGTAGCACGGAACTTTGAAATAGCATCTAAAATAGCTCAAGTTGACGAAAGTGTACTGATTTGAACCTTAAATTAAACTATGCAGCATGCATGGTTTACGTTCGACTACCAGCCGTTCAGTGCCGGCTCAGGAAAGGACTTCAGCCCTCTACCCGGACTCAAACTCGAGAAAGCGGTGGAAATCGGCGCAACTCGCAACGCAACTAGCACGTTGTAAATCACAAAAAATGGTAACTTAACAAACCTTAAGATGACTGGAACAGCGGAGCATGTGACGGCGAACGTATTTTGGCAAAATTATAAAGTAAAGTAAAGGATATAACCGTCGGAATGAAACTGAAAGTGTCTTAAGTAGTTGATCCCTAAAAGGAATCAAGCATCTTTCAGCTGAAAGCCATAGATCATACTTAGTCTCGCTTGTAGCCGTTTTAGACTGAAGCGTTACAACTTTCTGACTAAATGGCTGTCCTTTTCGATTCTTCCCGAAAACTGAAAATACGAAACAAAGCGGTGTAAGGCATTCCACCATCGACAGTCATGCAATTTAAAACGGCGTGGTGTTTAGTAAACACGGGGTAAATTAAATGAACTTCTGCGACATGTTACGTTTCAACATTGCTCACACATAATTTCAGCCTGGTTAGTATACGAACAAGCAAAAATCAAGGCTCTACATTCAGAGCGAGTCGGTTTGCCACGAAGAGGCTATCTGCTCCGCTATTCTACATGCAGACTTCACGATTACTCGCTTTGAATCCAGTTTGAATGTTTACTAGTGTCTCGAATGTTTACTAGTGGAAAACTGTTGCCAAATCCCATGTTAGCTTAAGTTAAACTGTTGCCAAGTATACTCAGGAAACCTTCTCTAATAAATATTCTCATCGATCACAGCTGTTGGCATATCTATGAACAAATTCCTAATTCCATGACTCATAAAGGAAACAAGAATAAAAATCTACTTACGCTCGAATTCATCTCTGCTCAAGATCAGTTTAATTGTCGATGAGTCTGCTGGTTCCTTTCCAGAATTTAAGTTCCTTTTATGTCTCTTTAAATTCGAACTGTATTTAGATTTAATCAGAATTTAAAGAGACATAAAAGGAACTTAAATTCTGGAAAGGAACCAGCAGACTCATCGACAATTAAACTGATCTTGAGCAGAGATGAATTCGAGCGTAAGTAGATTTTTATTCTTGTTTCCTTTATGAGTCATGGAATTAGGAATTTGTTCATAGATATGCCAACAGCTGTGATCGATGAGAATATTTATTAGAGAAGGTTTCCTGAGTATACTTGGCAACAGTTTAACTTAAGCTAACATGGGATTTGGCAACAGTTTTCCACTAGTAAACATTCGAGACACTAGTAAACATTCAAACTGGATTCAAAGCGAGTAATCGTGAAGTCTGCATGTAGAATAGCGGAGCAGATAGCCTCTTCGTGGCAAACCGACTCGCTCTGAATGTAGAGCCTTGATTTTTGCTTGTTCGTATACTAACCAGGCTGAAATTATGTGTGAGCAATGTTGAAACGTAACATGTCGCAGAAGTTCATTTAATTTACCCCGTGTTTACTAAACACCACGCCGTTTTAAATTGCATGACTGTCGATGGTGGAATGCCTTACACCGCTTTGTTTCGTATTTTCAGTTTTCGGGAAGAATCGAAAAGGACAGCCATTTAGTCAGAAAGTTGTAACGCTTCAGTCTAAAACGGCTACAAGCGAGACTAAGTATGATCTATGGCTTTCAGCTGAAAGATGCTTGATTCCTTTTAGGGATCAACTACTTAAGACACTTTCAGTTTCATTCCGACGGTTATATCCTTTACTTTACTTTATAATTTTGCCAAAATACGTTCGCCGTCACATGCTCCGCTGTTCCAGTCATCTTAAGGTTTGTTAAGTTACCATTTTTTGTGATTTACAACGTGCTAGTTGCGTTGCGAGTTGCGCCGATTTCCACCGCTTTCTCGAGTTTGAGTCCGGGTAGAGGGCTGAAGTCCTTTCCTGAGCCGGCACTGAACGGCTGGTAGTCGAACGTAAACCATGCATGCTGCATAGTTTAATTTAAGGTTCAAATCAGTACACTTTCGTCAACTTGAGCTATTTTAGATGCTATTTCAAAGTTCCGTGCTACAAATTTTAATGCTAGGTATCTATGTGCAGTGCAAAGGAAACTATAATTATATTCAGTTAAAGCGCACGGTAATGTTACTCTTCGTTTATCAGTTCCGCCAGCACACTCTAATGAACGTGCACGTAGTCCTCACTGTTAGCTTCAGCGTTCTGTACACAGCACGGAATACTGTAGTTCTGCAAGCCGGAAACAGTGTAGTAATTAGTTGGTCTTAGTGGTGGCCTTAAAAAAGCATGCACAGATGACTAGAAGTACTTTTAGTTTGGAAGAAAGCATCCTGTTGTTTATGTTTAATGGCAGAGCCTAGCGAAACAAGTCAGTGATTTTCTCCACACTGAAATTAAAGTCCTCGATGAATTCACCGCTGGCTTGAACCTGTCTTAGGTTGTCAGAGCTTGTCTCCGTTGAAAATGAAACCTTCTTTGCAGAGATGAAAAGATTATTAACTACCATGTCTTTGTTAGTTGCTGGCGTTCTAGAAGAGGCTACAAACTCAGCAACATTAATCCCACCAGGCTCAAAACGTTTGACTTCGAACAGGAGACGTTCTTAAACACTAGGATTTTAACTAATTTTAATACTCAGCTTAACCGAAGCATACTAAGGAAATTAGAAATATGTTCTGTAAGTATAATATACCGTAAACGGTTATTTACCGCTAAATTGCAAATGTGTTGGACATTCTTGTATTTCTTGTACTGGAAACCGAAACACTCTGTGTTCTTAAGCCCATGTGGTCTCAGTGGTAGTCGGGCATGATTCGAGAACTTAGTAAATCATAGTAAATATTATAGTAAATCCAAGCTGACAATGTTTCAAGGAGTAGCTGCCTTTAGCTTTAGATATTTTATGCAAGGGAAGGGAAAGAATAAATGGCGAGTGTTTCCTTCCACCGGAAACTCGAAAAAAAAATTTATATAACAGTTATTATGGTGTTTGCAGCCAGAAAATTTTAATTGCTGAAGTGAAATGTAATAAAATGACTCGCTGTTTCTTCAGGTTGACTCAACAAAGTTAACTTCAAACATAATAGGCCTTCGTTTTAGCATTAAAAGGGCACAGGTTTGTTGATAGATAAATATATTTACATCATTTCAGTCTTGCATAGCGTGACTAAGCTAGGTAACAGAGAAGCATTTTTGTGTGCTTTTGCAAAATAATCTTTTCTTTCGGATTTTGTGAAACATGGGATATATTTCCCTGCATGTTTCGTAGAAATGCCGATTCATTAAATTTTTAAGTTTACTTGCAAGCAACAAACGCAACGTGTATTAACTATTGTATTGTGGTGTGAAAATCACTGCTCAGAAGAATACTCTATCAATACAGTGTGCTAGGAATTGAAATGCTTTTGTAACTACATCAATCTAACTTTTTTTCTGCTTCAAAAGAAATATAATTAAATCGAGCGGTAAAATAGACCACTGGGTATTGCAAACAGTAGTGCCCTAGCACTTATTAAAGCTTTAACCAAGACCTACAGACCACAAATAAATTTGCCATTGTTGATGAAGGAAAACTAAGTAAAAACATGGGTTTCAGACAATTATCAAATGCTGTTGCCATCTATGCTAAAAATATCATCCTCTCGCTTAGAATGCCGTTGATGTTGCTGCGAAAAATATGCTCCCGAGGATAAGTTGTGATGCTCGGAACACTAAATTCCATTTTTCAGGTCTGGATCTGAGAGGCAAATATAAATGCAGATGAAATACATCAAATAATATTTTTATTGACCTAGCGGGAGCCTAGAAGAGCATTTAGTTACAGGAAATAGTTACACTCAAAAGAAAGCACAAGGTGTGATCATTTTTGCTAACTCTGCAAGAGTGGCTCACCTTAATGCTCGAGGCTAATGTAAAGCATATTAAGAAAAGAAATGTGTTCTGCAATGATGATAAAATTATTTACAGCAAAATTGCAAAACTGTTTAAAATTATTGCATATCTTCGACACTCTGTGTTCTAACCCATATGGGCTGGCAGTCGATACTTCGAGAGGATAATAAATTGAAATGAGTAGCTGCCTTAATTTAGCTTTGGATATCTTAAGGAAGATAAGACTTCCGAGAATTAAATACCTTGCGAATAGAGAATGAATCATTTGGGAGTGTTTCTTTCCACCAAAATTCGAAAAAAAAAGATATAGCAGTTTAATATTGTGGCCAGAACATTCCAACTATATCGATCCATCCATAATTTTGTTCAACAATGTGTTGAACCCAATATTCTCTCAGTAAATAAACTGCATAGGTCACTGGGTTTTGCTGAGAAGCACTTCGTTGTAGGAAATAAATATATCTAAAAGAAATCACATCGAGTGATAAAAAGACTGCCTCTGCAAGCGTGGCTCTGCCCGTTGCTGAGCTAATTGACTGCTTAAAGACACTGATGAAGATCGGTTGATAGATACATTAAGATCGAAATAACTTTGACTCTGCAGTGACTTAACTTTAAAATATACTCATGTAGCAAGTTTAATGGGTATATTAGCTAACAAAGAAGAAGTCAAGCAAGGAACTGCAGCACTGATTACTCAAATGGAATGTACACAACACAGTGATTCCTCGCTGTAGCTTTAGCAGCCGCCATCTTTAATGCCTTGCTCATAGATATTTTCAAAAGCCTAAAATTCTGGAATGTTTAAACTGACCCATGACTTGCTTGAAGAGTGTTCATATCAGAAGATATTCTGGGAAGGACGGTGTTTAAACTTATTGTATAATAGTACAGCGGGGAATGGAAAAGGAACATCTCTACAGATCAGTTTATTAAATTTGATACGATATTGTTTGCACTGTCGGAGAGTGAATTAAACCTTGATGAAAAATTTAAAGGACTAAGTACATTTTAAGTCCTTACGGAGATCAGATCTCCATCTTCGATTATAAGTTATGCAGATTCAATCACCGCCATGGTGCTGTTCCATACACCTTACTGATTGTAGCTTAAGCTGAACAACATTTCTCGTCCTACCAGGGGATTATTTCTAAAGAGAGTCTTTGAGGGCCAGCTGAACTTATTATTCAGATCGGTTCTGTTTACTCACTGCTAGTTATCTATCACTTTGCATAACTGCACAGTGATCGTGGGAAATGTACAACAAGATTTAAAAAAAAAAAAAGACTAGGAATTAATAGGGCAACTAATGTATTTCCACTCTTTTATTTCTCTCATATTCATCTCAAGCATTCTTAGAGGAACTTGTCGTCGTCTTCAGTTCTCATCACTGCAGTGCACGTGCTTGCCACATCAGTCAGCTTCAGTGCATTGTATGGAATACTTCAGTTCTGTGTCGAACAATACAAAAATTGTGAGCGGCATGAAGAACACGTACATATGACCAGATAATTGTGAGTTTGTAAAGACTCCTCCTGTTGTTTATCTACAAACTCATCAGCAATATTATACATGCTTAGTAAATTGTTCAGCTTTACTGAACCGCTCCGACACATGGAACTCGATATGGAAACATTCAGTCGCTAACATTTTAACTAATTCTAAGCTAGCTACAGGTAAAGCAGGTAAAGAAAAGAAAGATGTTCTGTAATAATAAAATAGACTGAACAAACTAACAAAAGTTGTTACACATTCTTCTGTATCTTGAACGGGAAACTGAAACGTCCTGTGTTTTTAAGCCGCCCATGAGGCATGGGAGTTTTTATTTCGAAGACATAATTCTGATGAAAGCATTTTAAATTAAAGGCTAACAATGTTTTACTGAACAAGCACTGAGGTGCATTTCATATTCGCCGGATATTATGTGTAATGCCAGAGGTATGAATCGATGAAAAGAGTTACGACAATTTCACTGCAAGGGAAGTATCATTAGCGAGTGTTCCTTTCCACGGGACACACTTAAATTTGCTCTCAAGGCGCAAAACAGGCAGTGTGTGGAGGTTATTATAGTGTTTAGAGCCGGAAATTCAGGCTGCTGCAGTGGAAAGTAATAAAATTTTACCACTGTTTCTTTCAGCTAACTAACCATAATTTTGACATTAAAATATACCATCTCCTTGCCATTTAAACAACATCACAGGTTAGTTA
>JAHPZR010037051.1:0-5000 GCA_019787425.1 Platygyra sinensis
AGAGGCAAATAAATGCAGATGAAATTAATCATTTTAACGACTTAGCCTGGAAGAGCACTTAGGTACAAGAAATAGTTTTACTCAAAAGATAGCACAGGGTGTGATTATTTTGACTGACTCTGCAAGAGTTGCTCAGCTGAATTCTCGAGGCCAATCGAAGCATATTAAGAAAAGAAATATGTTCTGTAATAAAAAAATTATTTGCAGCAAAATTGCAAAGCTGTTTGACATTGTATATCTTGACATTGTATATCTTCGACACTCTGTGCTCTTAGCAACCCATATGGGCTGGCAGTCAATACTTGGAGAGGGTAATAAATTAGAAGGTGACAATGTCTCAACAAAAATGAGTACCTGCTTTAGCTTTAGATATTTTATGGAAGGTAAGAGTTCAATACATTGGAAGGGAATGAATCATTTGGGACTGTTTCTTTCCACCAAAGTTCGCTAAAACTGATGTAGGAGTTTAATATTGTGGTGTTTTATGCATCAATATTTTTGTCACTGAATCCATTCTTTGCAAAATAGACAATGTGTTAAATTCAATATTCTCTTGATAAATAAACTTTATAGGTCACTGAATTTTGCAGTTATTGATATTTATCAAATGCTGTTACCTTTTATGCTTAAGTATCACCGTTCTCGCTTAATTGGAATGCATTGATGCTGCTGAAAATGCGTCCGAGGATAAATTGTGATCGGAGCACTGAACTCCATATTTCAGGTCTGGATATGAGAGGCAAATAAATGTAGATGAAATAGCCTATATCCTAAATAAAATAGCCTCTAGAGAAGGACTTCGTTGTAGGAAATAATTATATCTAAAAGAAATCACATCGAGTGGTAAAATGGCTGCCTGTGCAAGCGTGGCTCTGTCCGTTGTAGCTAATTGTCATTAAGATCGAAATAACTTTTACCCTGCAGTGACTTGATTTTAAAATATACCCTAGGTAGCAAGTTTATTGGGTATATTAGTTAACAAAGAACAAGTCAAGCAAGGAACTGTAGCACTGATCACTCAAATGGAATGTACACAACACAGTGATTCCTCGCTGTAGCTTCAGCAGCCGCCATCTTTAATCCCTTACTCAAAGATATTTTCAAAAGGCTAAAATTCTGGAATGTTTAAACTGACCCATGACTTGCTTAAAGAGTGTTCGTATCGGAAGATATTCTGGCAAGGGCGGTGTTTTTACTTATTTTATAACCGTAGTAGAGCGGGGAATGGAAAAGGAACATCTCTACGGGTCAGTTTATTAAATTTGATGCAATATTGTTTGCACTGTAAGTACCTTTTAATGTGGCCGAACATAGTTTTCAAGTGCTTATGCGTAATTCACCATAACTTTTAAACTATTTATGCTTTGGCGCCCATTTTTTTGCAAGAGTCAAGGTTAACAACAGAAATATTTACTCTCGCGTTTTGATTAGAAAGTGTGCTGTTGCCATGGCAACGGGGCTGGTTAAAAACAAGGCTTAAATAATGGTTTTTGTTTATTTAAAAAAAATCCCGTCGTTAGATTGTTTTCATATTTCGCACAGTAAGAATTGACATTAAATCCCTACTGTCAACATGGTTCTTATAAAATTTTGACATACGCGATTTTCGTAATTCGCCGTTAATCGTTTTCTGTATTATTAAAAATTCCCTTTGTCAAAATTCAGATTTTTTTGATAGATCATGCACATGGTTTCTGATCAATTTTTCTA
The DNA here is from genome assembly GCA_019787425.1 of Platygyra sinensis. Taxonomy (NCBI): domain Eukaryota; kingdom Metazoa; phylum Cnidaria; class Anthozoa; order Scleractinia; family Merulinidae; genus Platygyra; species Platygyra sinensis. Next base: position 1,711 of record JAHPZR010037051.1, read on the forward strand.
CCAAATTTCTTGAAATTTTAACGACTGGATCGTTAGAAATCGGCATTTTTCTGCTAAAGCAATCGGTCTCAATTTTTCGAGCAACTGCGCATGCGTTGCATTTAACTGGGTTCTTTCGGTAACAAACAAAAGCTGAAAATTGCTGGGTTCTTTGCATCGTTACCTTTTCCAACATATCTTTGTAATAAAAGACTAAAGCCATCAACACACTGCGTTCAATTATAGAGAAAAATAACACAAATAGTGCGGTTGTTGAGTAAATAAAAATGATCTCTCTATTGACGGCATCAGTGTTGTTGTTTTGAAATCCTTGTGCACGTGCTGAATTGCATCAGCAAAAGCACGCACGAAAACTGTGTTCGGCCACCTTAAGTCCTGACGGAGACCAGAACTCCATTTTCGATTATATCTTGTACAGATTCAATACATGATTTTTTTTCCATACACGCCTTACTGATTGTAGCTTTGCCGGCGGACCAAGCTGAACAACATTTCTCGTCCTACCAGGGGATTATTTCTAAAGAGATTCTTTGAGGTCCAGCTGAACCTATTATTAAGATCGCTTCTGTTTACTCAGTAATTATCTATCACTTTGCATAACTGCACAGTGATCGTGGCAAATGCACAACAAGGATTTCTTTTTAAAAAAGTTGGGAATTAAAAGGGCAATTAATGTATTTCCACTCTTCTGTTTTTCTCATGTTTATCTCCAGCATTCTTAGAGGAGCTTGTCGTCGTCTTCAGTTCTCATCACTGCAGTGCACGTGCTTGCCACATTAGTCAGCTTCAGTGCATTGTATGGAATAATTCAGTTCTGTGTCAAACAATACAATAATTTTGAACGGCCCGAAGAACACGTACATATGACCAGATAATTGTGACTTTGTAAAGACAATCCTGTTGTTTATCTACAAACTCATCAGCAATATTATACATGCTCAGTAAGTTGTTCCGTCAGCTTTACTGAACAGCTTCGACATTTGGAACTCGATCAGGAAACATTCAGTCGCGGCTAACATTTTAACTAATTCTAAGCTAGCTACAAGTAAAGCAGGTAAGGAAAAGAAAGATGTTCTGTAATAATAAAACAAAAACAAAATTTCAAAAGTCGTTAGGCATTCGTGTGTATCTTGAACGGGAAACTTAATGGTCCTGTGTTTTAAGCCGCCCATGAGGCATGGGAGTTGATATTTCGAAGGCATAATTATGAAAGCATTTTAAATTAAAGGCTAACAATGCTTTACTGAACGAGCACTGAGGTGCATTTCATATTCGCCGAGGTAATAATCGATGAAAAAAGTTAGGAGAATTTCACTGCAAGGGAAATATCATTGGCGAGTGTTCCTTCGCACGGAACACACTTAAATTTGCTCTCAAGGCGCAAAAAAGCGCAGAGTCTGGAAGTTTTTGTAGTGTTTGCAGCCGGAAATTCCGGCTGCTGCAGTGGAAAGTAATAAAATTTTACCACTCTTTTTTCCGGTTGACTTAAGATAATTTTTACATTAAAATATACCATATAACATCACAGGTAAGTTACAGCTACAGTGTTTTGGCGGACAACAGTTTTAGCTGGGTGGAATATATTTCCCTGCATGTTTCCTACAAATGTCGATTCACTTGAAGTTCTCGTAACTTTCTTTGCAAGTAACAAACACAACATGAAGAAATTGCATCCTGGTTTGAAAGTCGCTGCTTTGTTGCTGCATGTAAATACGATTTATTTCATATACTTTTAGACTTGTGTATATAAATATATTTTCTCTTTTTAGTTCTCGAAGATATTAGTCTTTAAGGCTATTCTTAAATACAAGTTTAAGTAAAGTTCCTGCTGATGTTAATGTTGAAGCATGTTTTATACAACTGAACACCGTGAAGTAAGGAATTCAAATTTTCTTTTGATCGGTTCTCTGAAAAAAAATTATGTAATATTTACTTTGCAACATTCCCTTATACAGATTACGTTTTATGTAGATCATACAAGCTGGGTATTCAGCAGTTATTAAAACTTCAGAGGCCAAGACTAAGGGGTCACAAATAACTTTGCTCAGTTCTTTCAATGAGGGGAAAATGAACAGATATTAAATAAAGGTCTTACACTTAGTGTAATGCGGTTGCTTTTTATGCTACAAGTATCATTGTCCTCGCTTGGAATGCGTCTGCACTGTCGTAAAACATAAGCTCCCAAAGATAACTTGTGATCGGAGCACTGAACTCCATATTTCAGGTCTGGGAGGCAAATGAATGCAGATGTTTTTCCATATATTTTACTAGTTGTAGCTTAGGCCAAGCTGAGCAAACATTTCTCGATCATCTTACCGGGGAATTCGTTCTAAGGGGATTCGTCGATTCGGTGATAGCAGAACGGCACAAACAACTAATGTACATACTTGCACATTTTTAGCTCATTCATGCGCGCGCAGCGGAAGCAATGAATGAATATCATGGGCAAATGTCGCTGGAAGTTGTCCGTAGACGGAAATTTGTGGACAGAAATTTGTCGACGGAAATTGTGGCCGTGGATCGTCGCAGGAAGTGAAAGTTTCCTCACCACCCCTCCCTGCTTCGGCTTAACAAAAGTGCCCAAAAAAACTTTGATGCCGCTCATGCCGCTGCAATAAGCCGAATAAGTAAATGCAAAGATCAACAATAAAGAATGTTTGCATGTCGTTATAAATTTAAACCACAAGTCAGAATTTCGCAACATCTGGAAATCGCAATATGGTTGAGAAGCCGAGATGTTTACGCCTAGGGGACTCTAAATGAGATTTTTTGCACACGCTACCACGTGCAAGTGTTAGATCTTCGAGGCAGCCATATTGTTGAAGGAACTTGTTTGTGTTCCTACTGGTGAGTATACGGTTTATACCTTTTTCTTCCTACAACCATTGCGAAAACATGAAGATCGCGGAGCGCCTTACAAGTATAAAGTTTTGACGACAAATCACAGATTTAAAGCAGCTTATCGGACTTTAGTAACAACAATGGTAATGTAAATTATTACTTCGAAGTTGATTTAAACTTTTGAAATGGCTCCAAAAGCGGTCGTCAAAAACTAAAGCTTTCGCTTTGGCGTGAAGAATTAATTTGAACATTGCTTGACGTGTGTGCGACACATCTGCGAAATTTTCAACATTTTTTCGCTTCTAAATAGGTTTCTTCGCCTCAGCTTGAATGAAACTTCACTACTATTGAACTTCCTTTTGCATTTCTTTCATTTGGTTCCCTGTATTTTGGAATGGTAGGTTTTTTAAAGTGAACAGTAACTTGCACGCTGGATTTCTCCATATTTA
>JAHPZR010037051.1:25000-29463 GCA_019787425.1 Platygyra sinensis
ACGACATGCAAACATTCTTTATTGTTGATCTTTGCATTTACTTATTCGGCTTATTGCAGCGGCATGAGCGGCATCAAAGTTTTTTTGGGCACTTTTGTTAAGCCGAAGCAGGGAGGGGTGGTGAGGAAACTTTCACTTCCTGCGACGATCCACGGCCACAATTTCCGTCGACAAATTTCTGTCCACAAATTTCCGTCTACGGACAACTTCCAGCGACATTTGCCCATGATATTCATTCATTGCTTCCGCTGCGCGCGCATGAATGAGCTAAAAATGTGCAAGTATGTACATTAGTTGTTTGTGCCGTTCTGCTATCACCGAATCGACGAATCCCCTTAGAACGAATTCCCCGGTAAGATGATCGAGAAATGTTTGCTCAGCTTGGCCTAAGCTACAACTAGTAAAATATATGGAAAAACATCTGCATTCATTTGCCTCCCAGACCTGAAATATGGAGTTCAGTGCTCCGATCACAAGTTATCTTTGGGAGCTTATGTTTTACGACAGTGCAGACGCATTCCAAGCGAGGACAATGATACTTGTAGCATAAAAAGCAACCGCATTACACTAAGTGTAAGACCTTTATTTAATATCTGTTCATTTTCCCCTCATTGAAAGAACTGAGCAAAGTTATTTGTGACCCCTTAGTCTTGGCCTCTGAAGTTTTAATAACTGCTGAATACCCAGCTTGTATGATCTACATAAAACGTAATCTGTATAAGGGAATGTTGCAAAGTAAATATTACATAATTTTTTTTCAGAGAACCGATCAAAAGAAAATTTGAATTCCTTACTTCACGGTGTTCAGTTGTATAAAACATGCTTCAACATTAACATCAGCAGGAACTTTACTTAAACTTGTATTTAAGAATAGCCTTAAAGACTAATATCTTCGAGAACTAAAAAGAGAAAATATATTTATATACACAAGTCTAAAAGTATATGAAATAAATCGTATTTACATGCAGCAACAAAGCAGCGACTTTCAAACCAGGATGCAATTTCTTCATGTTGTGTTTGTTACTTGCAAAGAAAGTTACGAGAACTTCAAGTGAATCGACATTTGTAGGAAACATGCAGGGAAATATATTCCACCCAGCTAAAACTGTTGTCCGCCAAAACACTGTAGCTGTAACTTACCTGTGATGTTATATGGTATATTTTAATGTAAAAATTATCTTAAGTCAACCGGAAAAAAGAGTGGTAAAATTTTATTACTTTCCACTGCAGCAGCCGGAATTTCCGGCTGCAAACACTACAAAAACTTCCAGACTCTGCGCTTTTTTGCGCCTTGAGAGCAAATTTAAGTGTGTTCCGTGCGAAGGAACACTCGCCAATGATATTTCCCTTGCAGTGAAATTCTCCTAACTTTTTTCATCGATTATTACCTCGGCGAATATGAAATGCACCTCAGTGCTCGTTCAGTAAAGCATTGTTAGCCTTTAATTTAAAATGCTTTCATAATTATGCCTTCGAAATATCAACTCCCATGCCTCATGGGCGGCTTAAAACACAGGACCATTAAGTTTCCCGTTCAAGATACACACGAATGCCTAACGACTTTTGAAATTTTGTTTTTGTTTTATTATTACAGAACATCTTTCTTTTCCTTACCTGCTTTACTTGTAGCTAGCTTAGAATTAGTTAAAATGTTAGCCGCGACTGAATGTTTCCTGATCGAGTTCCAAATGTCGAAGCTGTTCAGTAAAGCTGACGGAACAACTTACTGAGCATGTATAATATTGCTGATGAGTTTGTAGATAAACAACAGGATTGTCTTTACAAAGTCACAATTATCTGGTCATATGTACGTGTTCTTCGGGCCGTTCAAAATTATTGTATTGTTTGACACAGAACTGAATTATTCCATACAATGCACTGAAGCTGACTAATGTGGCAAGCACGTGCACTGCAGTGATGAGAACTGAAGACGACGACAAGCTCCTCTAAGAATGCTGGAGATAAACATGAGAAAAACAGAAGAGTGGAAATACATTAATTGCCCTTTTAATTCCCAACTTTTTTAAAAAGAAATCCTTGTTGTGCATTTGCCACGATCACTGTGCAGTTATGCAAAGTGATAGATAATTACTGAGTAAACAGAAGCGATCTTAATAATAGGTTCAGCTGGACCTCAAAGAATCTCTTTAGAAATAATCCCCTGGTAGGACGAGAAATGTTGTTCAGCTTGGTCCGCCGGCAAAGCTACAATCAGTAAGGCGTGTATGGAAAAAAAATCATGTATTGAATCTGTACAAGATATAATCGAAAATGGAGTTCTGGTCTCCGTCAGGACTTAAGGTGGCCGAACACAGTTTTCGTGCGTGCTTTTGCTGATGCAATTCAGCACGTGCACAAGGATTTCAAAACAACAACACTGATGCCGTCAATAGAGAGATCATTTTTATTTACTCAACAACCGCACTATTTGTGTTATTTTTCTCTATAATTGAACGCAGTGTGTTGATGGCTTTAGTCTTTTATTACAAAGATATGTTGGAAAAGGTAACGATGCAAAGAACCCAGCAATTTTCAGCTTTTGTTTGTTACCGAAAGAACCCAGTTAAATGCAACGCATGCGCAGTTGCTCGAAAAATTGAGACCGATTGCTTTAGCAGAAAAATGCCGATTTCTAACGATCCAGTCGTTAAAATTTCAAGAAATTTGGTAGAAAAATTGATCAGAAACCATGTGCATGATCTATCAAAAAAATCTGAATTTTGACAAAGGGAATTTTTAATAATACAGAAAACGATTAACGGCGAATTACGAAAATCGCGTATGTCAAAATTTTATAAGAACCATGTTGACAGTAGGGATTTAATGTCAATTCTTACTGTGCGAAATATGAAAACAATCTAACGACGGGATTTTTTTTAAATAAACAAAAACCATTATTTAAGCCTTGTTTTTAACCAGCCCCGTTGCCATGGCAACAGCACACTTTCTAATCAAAACGCGAGAGTAAATATTTCTGTTGTTAACCTTGACTCTTGCAAAAAAATGGGCGCCAAAGCATAAATAGTTTAAAAGTTATGGTGAATTACGCATAAGCACTTGAAAACTATGTTCGGCCACATTAAAAGGTACTTACAGTGCAAACAATATTGCATCAAATTTAATAAACTGACCCGTAGAGATGTTCCTTTTCCATTCCCCGCTCTACTACGGTTATAAAATAAGTAAAAACACCGCCCTTGCCAGAATATCTTCCGATACGAACACTCTTTAAGCAAGTCATGGGTCAGTTTAAACATTCCAGAATTTTAGCCTTTTGAAAATATCTTTGAGTAAGGGATTAAAGATGGCGGCTGCTGAAGCTACAGCGAGGAATCACTGTGTTGTGTACATTCCATTTGAGTGATCAGTGCTACAGTTCCTTGCTTGACTTGTTCTTTGTTAACTAATATACCCAATAAACTTGCTACCTAGGGTATATTTTAAAATCAAGTCACTGCAGGGTAAAAGTTATTTCGATCTTAATGACAATTAGCTACAACGGACAGAGCCACGCTTGCACAGGCAGCCATTTTACCACTCGATGTGATTTCTTTTAGATATAATTATTTCCTACAACGAAGTCCTTCTCTAGAGGCTATTTTATTTAGGATATAGGCTATTTCATCTACATTTATTTGCCTCTCATATCCAGACCTGAAATATGGAGTTCAGTGCTCCGATCACAATTTATCCTCGGACGCATTTTCAGCAGCATCAATGCATTCCAATTAAGCGAGAACGGTGATACTTAAGCATAAAAGGTAACAGCATTTGATAAATATCAATAACTGCAAAATTCAGTGACCTATAAAGTTTATTTATCAAGAGAATATTGAATTTAACACATTGTCTATTTTGCAAAGAATGGATTCAGTGACAAAAATATTGATGCATAAAACACCACAATATTAAACTCCTACATCAGTTTTAGCGAACTTTGGTGGAAAGAAACAGTCCCAAATGATTCATTCCCTTCCAATGTATTGAACTCTTACCTTCCATAAAATATCTAAAGCTAAAGCAGGTACTCATTTTTGTTGAGACATTGTCACCTTCTAATTTATTACCCTCTCCAAGTATTGACTGCCAGCCCATATGGGTTGCTAAGAGCACAGAGTGTCGAAGATATACAATGTCAAGATATACAATGTCAAACAGCTTTGCAATTTTGCTGCAAATAATTTTTTTATTACAGAACATATTTCTTTTCTTAATATGCTTCGATTGGCCTCGAGAATTCAGCTGAGCAACTCTTGCAGAGTCAGTCAAAATAATCACACCCTGTGCTATCTTTTGAGTAAAACTATTTCTTGTACCTAAGTGCTCTTCCAGGCTAAGTCGTTAAAATGATTAATTTCATCTGCATTTATTTGCCTCTCAGATCCAGATCCGAAATTTGGTGTTCAGTGCTCCGAGTATCACATCGGGAGCATATTTTCTGGAGCAAAACGAACGGCATTCCA
>JAHPZR010037052.1:0-5000 GCA_019787425.1 Platygyra sinensis
AGAACCGTCCATTCAAAAAACATGGCTTCCCGACAAAGTTTACGTTTGCTAGGGATGGGACCCGAACTACAAGCCTTCCACGACAAATGTTTCATCTGTCTGGTGAACCTGGACATTGCTTCCGTCCTACGATGTCACGTGATGCCGTGTTGCGGGAAATTCATCCACAAACGCTGTTTCCAAAAAGCCCGCGAAACCAGTTTCCAATGCGGCCATTGTCGTCTCATGCCCGACGAAGACACGGACACGGACACGAACCAACTCAGGGCCGATGAATCGATGGACGAGTCGGACGAGAATACACCGCAAGGTCCCGTATGGAACCCACCTCCCGAACTACGAGGACCCACCCTCATCGAAAGGGCCAGAACTGCCATCGTTGATCTGAGACATAGTGCCTTTGCTCATTCCATGCATCAACCAGGTACGCAGTCATGGCAACGTCTTCCTTTCCCCATCGATCACATGGTCTGGTACCTGATGTGGGTCAACTTGGATTGGTTCATTTCCACCAATCCCGACGGACCACGCCCACTCTACATTCATGCCAACGTGTACACCCCCGTGGAACCCATACAGCTCGTCCGGAAAACCATGTACCGACTGATCAATCAAACGATTCCCGACGAAGTATGGCAGTGTCTGTCCAATGTCTTTTACAGAATCCGCTTCAGACGGATCGACGAGGAGCTATTAGCGGGACCCTTTGCTTACCCCTACAATCCCAATGAAGTCACCGTCACGCACATTCGTTTCACCAGATATTGGTCTCCTGTTGAATACGACGAAGACTTTCCTTACACCTCCGATTCTCAACCCACGCCACCATCAAGCCCGGAACGTTGATCCATGTCAATAAAAAAAAGCTGTTTTTTGTCACATCACGGTGTCTGTGGTCACTTCCGGTTTTCGATGACGTCACTTCCGGTTGCCATGACGTCACTTCCGGTTTGCCTCGCTCCCATGTTGGCCGCGCGGGACTAGACCCAATACTCAAACTCGGTCCCAGACCCCGGACGTTCCTAGCCCACGTGACTAAGTCATGTGGGCGAAATACCGCTTTCTGATTGGTCCATTCAAAAAATACTGCGCTCTGATTGGTTAGGTCTTATACTGCACCCCTACACTACTTGGGACATACCATGTGATTAATAGATCCGATGTGCTTCATCAGAGATACATTTTAGAAAATATTTTTCAACGTAGATCTATGATACTTACCGGCGAGATATGAAATAAATTGTCAAAGAAAATTGGAAATCTTACCGTTCCTCCATGAACCAACATGAAAATCACGAAACTGGCAAAAATCATTTTTCAAGAACCTGTAAATGCAAATGAAGAATTTAAGTTGTGAATCTTAGACGGTGACACTGGAAATGATATTTTAGTCAGAGGTGAGGTCCATCGGGGTTCAGTTGGAAACAAGGAGAAGAAAGAAAATATGGCAATGGAACACGGTAAATACGGACATCAAAGGGACAAGCTAAATATAAGTGTCCGTATTAAGGGCCGTAGCCAGAAAAAAATAATGACTGAGGCGATGACATTGAAAAATTTATGATTGAAGCAATGCTTGTGCATGGTTAATTCTCCTTCTGGGTATTTAGTGTGTTTATGATGACTATAGACAACAAAAACGAAAGAAAACGACTCGGAGGCAGGTGCCTCGCTTTGCCTGTTACCAGCTACAGCCCTGTTATTATATGAGTGTCCGTATGAAAGCGGGGCTGTCTCTAAACTTTCCGCCATTTTAAAACACAGAGGGAAAAAAACTTTGAAATGATGACGTCAATCGTGCGTCTGTCCTCTAATAGATCATAAGGCGAGAACCAATCGAAATACAAGAATAACTTAGATTATTAGATAAACAGCGAGGTTTTTCGTCGCTTCCTTGTTACAAGTAAAAAAACTTACCTGTGACGGGAAACAGAGAGTCTTGTTGAAGTCAATCCCTTAACGTTTTCCTCACAACAAATCTGTAAACTGAGTTTTACCAGATCTAAGATTTAAAGTGATGAATGGTGATATTTTTGTTTGACACTCATTGCAATTAGGTTAATGGAGACAACTATAGATCATATGATCTAACAAACGCCTCGTTTAGGTTTTGGTCATAAATATGTCATGGATTTAAAATGCATATGAGCTAGCCAAACCCCTCACATAAACTTTTCCAACATTTTTTGGGTAGAAAACATTGTAAAACGTTGAATACTAGCTCGATTCAAGTCCACTAGGCAAACTTTCACATTGTTTTAAGTTGATTTTCTTTATGGAACGGATTAAGTCAATTCTTCATTAAGAAACTGAGGCATCAAAATCGACAAAGGATGTAGCTGGTTCCCTATCGCTTACATTCTCGCCACAAGCTGCTTATGAGTACTTTTAGAACAAGCAAAGGTCTCGTAAGCATAACGGTGGATGCACATATAAATTTTAATTGTAAGGCAAATTAATTAAAAATGTAAAGAAGAACTGTGACTTGTTCCTACAGGGCAGTGCCGTGACAAAGTTTGCCGCAAAGCCAGACCGCTCCGATTGGCCAATTCCCTCTATAAGATGTGCCCGCAGGGAATCGTGGTAGTTGTGCATCAAGACAAATCCAGTTCAAGAGATGACTACAACTACTACGATTCCCTGCGGGCACATCTGATAAAGGAAAAAAGGCATTCGTTCAGGCGAATTGTTTTTTAATTTTTTCAAAACATTGTGCAAAAGAAGACAGTTTGTTGTTAAGGACTTTCGCTCCCAGGATGTTATCACACAATGTTTAAAAAAAAAACAAAAAAACATCCCTACAAAGAAAGATTTTGGCCAAAAGGGCAAAAACAATGTTGGGAGGGAGAGGGGGAGGGGGGGGGGGAGGGGGTAACTTGACTCGTCTTTCAGATAAGCCGCAATAAAGACCATGCGTTTTTAGAAGCTTTCGTTGTTTCAAGACGTTCTTAGCTATCACTTAGTTATCAGCAAAACTGAGAAACTACGTATGAAATTTTGATCAGGTAAACGCACTAAATTCAACCCAACTGAGTCTATTAAGGAAACGTTTGCAACTGTTGTCGTTCCTTGAGGTAGAACAGGTCTTAAAAAAGAACATATATCAGCCTCGCCCGTCCACATTCAATGAAAACCTCGGTCGCACGAGGGCACAAAAGGCAAAATATTTGTTACTTCTCAGGTGCATATTTTTTGTTTCCGTTTATTTGTAAAAATTAGCTGTACGGGAAATGATCTATGAAAAGAAAAATGGGGCACATACCTATACAGTTACTCTGCATAGACAACTCTAACAATTCGGAGGACTTGCGTCTCAAAAATCACGTGAAATAGAGTGGTAAAATCACGAATATCGGTTAATAATTCAGGTTCTTCACGGGTCATGCAAAACGTTCAGTGCACGAGTCAGCTAATCACGTCACGAGAATAACCCTGTACGACCCTCTGGAGACTACATGTTTGCCGCTATTGCACCTGATTGAAGTTTTTTGCAAGACGTGTTTGTCCCGGATTGACAAAACTGGCGAATTGACGTCATTTTGCGAGAGTAGGGCCCTTTTTATGTCACACAATATGAACAATATTTCGGATTTGTTTTAATTCATATGAACAAAACAATAAACTCTATAGTTCAATTTATCCCGCCGAATTGAGAAAATCTGCAAAGAATCGTTGCAACTCTTGACACTATCGGACAGCGAACTTGCCACTGAATTTTTACGACTTTTATAAAGAAATGCATGCAAAATGGCAAGCGTTGCAGAGAGCGGTAAATATCAAAGCTCTCTTTTAGCTATTAGAAGCGTACCGTACAAGCGAGTAAGCTTTATTTCACTATTGACCTTAGAGTAAATTGATACAGCAACCATAAACTGTTGTCGTAGGCAGCAAGCAGTCTCTCTTTCCTCGAAAATCCGTGGACAAGACCCGGGGGGGGGGGGAGTACCTAACAAAGTTTAATATGGGGAGGCTCCGCTCCGAGGTCCACCCCTTACCCTTTTATATACCATTTTGGAAGAAAAGGCACCCCTTTTATATACCTTTTATTGAAGAAAGATACCCTTTCACATACTCACTTTAGGAAGTCTTGTTCTCATTTTCATGTAATGCTTAATAAATCAACTGATACAGCCGTAAGAGGCGTCTATTCGAAATATTATAATTAAAGGCCCTTTTAAATACCAAAATGACTGATTTCCCTACCCTTTTATATACCTCAACTTGTGAAATCCGTACCCTTTCATATACCAGAAGCCTTTAAAAAGTACCTCTTTTGGGCGGAGCCTCTCCGTATAGGGCCATTATAGGGATTACCCCCCCCCCCCCGGGGGGGGGAAAGAACGCAAAATAAGTAAGCGTGCGAGTGTGACCTGCAAGCGGCGATGCTGCGAGCCGCTAGTATCGTGGGCGTTGGGAGACGAGCACGTCTTCCCACGCCCATGCTATTAGCGGCTCGCGCGCATCGCCGCTCCCACGTCACGCTCGCACGCTTACTTGTTTTGCGTTCTTTCCCACGGATTTTCGAGGGGGAAAAACAGAGACTGCTCGCGTCTACTGTTGTCGCATAAATTATCCACGTCAATGGCTTGGGTCCAATAGATACAAATGAAATTAACACGCGCGTGCTACACTGAAATGACACGTGAGATTTCGCGCCAAAATTGTTGATGTATATGCCACCCTTTTAACAGCATTGATCCTTTCGTATGTGGATCAACTGCTGCTTTTTGTTTTCCAAGCAATGTTACTTAGACATGAAATTTCTTCTGTAAAATAAGATTTATTTTTATTTTGGATGTTTGTTATATCTTCAGTCGAAGCTGTAGCTTTCATCTATATCGCGTGAGCGCTGAATGTGGAGCAATGTCAACGAATCTGTACTGAAGAAGTTTAATTGGCCAGTGCTGAGAGTCTGGCATGGTATGATCTATTTTCATCATGCGTGACAATTACTACTTAATTTTGGCGCAAAACTTTGGCATTAATCTACACATTTTACA
>JAHPZR010037052.1:10000-30000 GCA_019787425.1 Platygyra sinensis
TCTACTTGAGAATGCACAAAGTTGATAAAAGTACAGTAGTGGGAATATTTTGGGAACTTGATACCTTGGACTCGTACACGATGCTGTTAGTTTTTGGCTCATCAAATGTAGATTCATTGGAGAAAGACATATAGTAAGCCTTTCAGTGACTCACATTTACCGATCTTTCACTTTTTCATTAAAAGTTTAACTGAATAATTATTGTCTAACATTTCTTTCAAAAAATGAACGACTAGGAATGTTTCTTTATATGTACAGACCTTTGGCGGGTTGTGTGGAAGTGTCATTTTAGTCGGGCATAATTTCAGCATTATGCCTCTAGCCGAGCATAATTTTGACATAATGCCCTAGTTTCACGGGTGACACCCGGAAGCATAATACTCTATTTTTCGAGCATAACCCGACAGACCCTAGATGAGATTAACACGCGCTTGCTACAAGAAAATTACACGTGAGATTTCGCGCCAAAATTATGGAGTAATATGTCACCCATGATATTACGATTTTTTCATGTGGATGATATGGATGACAAGTTTCAGTCTCTTTTGATGACAAAAAGTTTATTGTCAGAAATTTATACTTTTTCGAATAGATCAGCGTCTTTGATCTATAATTGCGTGAGCACTAAATGTGGAGCAATGTCAACAAATCTGTACTGAAGAAGTTGATCGAGGTCTGGCATGGTATGATCTATTATTATCATGCGTGACAAATTACTATTTTATTTTCGCGCAAAACTTTGGCATTAAGGTGGCTCGATCGGATTTTTGAGTCACGATACCGTTCAACTTTCAGCGACCAGAGCACCGCCATTTTCAATCCAACAGAAAATCAAACGTTAGTGGTGTGCTAGAGAAAGATGAAAGTTTCAAGTGGGGTACATTTCACCAACATCTGAGTTACCATAGCAACGAAATGACGCCAAGCCCCATTTTACATAAGACCGAATAACTTGCCACCAGACATAATTTCGGAAATACGACGTCGGGATCTCGGACTTGACATAGCTGCCTCAGCGATGGCAAAATTTTAAAAAAATCTATAAGAGCGTTTTCGAGAAAGTTACGAGTGAATTTTCAAGGTGTCAAAATGCAACAAAAGCAAAGTTGTTTTAAATGTTATTGCAAACTATGTCCACAAGACTTGACTAAACGGCATTCTGGTCGTAAATCAGTCTTCTAACATATAATTACCTCGAGTGAAAATCTCAGAGAAATCGCTCCGTTTGATTTTCAGAAATATTGGCGTGAATATCAACTGGTGTAAACCGTTATTTTGCATTTTATCAAAGTTTGCCCCTAAAATTCTTAAATTGGGTGGGAATTAAAAACCACTCGATGAATTTTTTTTATACTTGGCACTCAATAAGATTAATCCATACTTAACGTAATACCGAAGTTTCAAATAAATTGAAACATTTTAAGGCTGCTAATTTTCAGCGTCAACTTAGGAAAATATTGCGCTTATTTTCACTCATGTTGTTTGTTATCTTCATTATAATTTTCTTTTGTCTCCAATCACCATGCTATTGTACATTTCTGTATATCATGAATTCATAAAGCGCGCGATTGCTTTCCGGTAAATTTCCGAAGCATGCTTAAATATCTCGACCTAGCACTACAATAACAATTATTGTTATTGTACTGCCAGCTCGGGATATTTTAGCATGCCTCGGAAAAGTCGTATCAAACGTTGTCTCGATATTAAAAAAAGGTGTCAATTCACCACGACTCACTGCAATGCTGCGTGGCAAATTCAGTATAATTTCATTTGATTAAAATTTAATTATCTTTTACTTAAAGCCTGGTAATATGCTTGTTGAAACAGTGATAGATACTGGAAGAGGATTCCAAATCCTAGGACCTTATGAATGAAATGCAATGAATGAAATGTGCATTACTATTGCGACTTATATAATAACCAAATCAATGCTGGTTTATATAAACTTGGGGTCTATTTCTTAAATATCCATCAGCTCATGATACTTTTTCGGCGCTTTACAACACTGTACGAGAGACTGCTACAGCAGTTTATAATGAATGGAGTGAAATCTCATCGATGCCCCCAGTTTCCAGTAAACAAGCGCGCGCAAACTGTGTGCTTGAGTTTTTGTTACAAACAATTTGAGAAACAAAAAACTATCATAGGAGTTAACCGCAATTGGTTATTGTGTAGTTTAGGACCAACGCTAGCATAATTAGGTTCGTCGTAAGGCATATCCGAAAAGTAGCAAACCAAACTGCCCAGTGCTGGTAACACGCCGAGAGCTTGAATTCTTAAAAAGCGCGGGATTCTCAAACAGTCACAACATCGAAAGCTCAGTAGCCTACAGATGACTTCCCGCTGAAAATGAGCTTATCCCCAAAGGCACAGAATACGAACACATATTAAACCGCGTATCGTAGATATTGAGCTATTTCAGTTAAAGATGAAACACACAACCACACCCGGCCGAGTAGGATCAAAATAAAACTCACCTTTGGTACCGCACTCTCAGAGTATGGGAGCAGACTGGTTACGCGCTAATCTATCTTGACTTATAAAGCATATACATTAAAGCAGTCTGTCAGTGACAATTGTGGTCGGCAACTATTGGTCGAAGATCTAATTAGATAGTGGTATGATAAGTACTGAAAAAAAAACTTAGCGACACTTAATATGCATAGGTAATTAATGGTGGCGGGTGAAACAGCAAATAATATCACGCACGTTTGATCAAGTAAATTTCATTTCAACGCAACATATCGCTGGCCACCTAGTTGCGACTTGTTGCGGGAGTGTTGGGCGCTGTTCGCTCAAGTTTGACCAATTAATAATTATTAATTTCCTGGTGGGTATTTTACACATCGAAGGATTATTTGTTCTCACATATAAAAGAAAAAGCAACGGAATAATACAATTTAGTATCACCAACTAGTGGACTAATGCAAATCCTGTGTTTTGATTGGCTACGCTACTAGGGAACTATTAGCAATACTCATCGAGTAGCGAGATTCGCCGGTTTTTCTTTCGTTTTTTCCTTAAATAAATATTTCTTCAACTTGCATTTGCTGACTTTGTTATTGCCTTTTCGGTCCGACTAGTTGAGAGATACTTATAGACCCTTTGCCTTCAAGGGCCACGAGTCTAATTGTTAAATATCATAATATCACAGGGCATAATTTCAGCATTATACCTCTAGCCGAGAATAATTTTGACATAATACCCTAGTTTCACGGGTGACGCCCGAAAGCATAATATTCTATTTTTCGAGCATAACCCGACAGACCCTGGATGAGATTGACACGCGCGTGCTACAAGAAAATGACACGTGAGATTTCGCGCCAAAATTATGGAGTAATATGTCACCCATGATATTACGATTTTTTCATGTGGATGATATGGATGACAAGTTTCAGTCTTTTTTGATGACAAAAAGTTTATTGTCAGCAATTTACACTTTTTCGATTAAATCAACGTCTTTGATCTATAATTGCGTGAGCACTAAATGTGGAGCAATGTCAACAAATGTGTACTGAAGAAGTTGATCGAGGTCTGGCATGGTATGATCTATTATTATCATGCGTGACAAATTACCACTTAATTTTGGCGCAAAACTTTGGCATTAATCTACAATTTTACATGTGAAGGTATCAAACTTTTTTGGCAACTTTGTCTCGATATTAAAAACCAAGGTGTCAATTCGCCTCGAGTTACTGCAGTGCTGCGTGGCAAATTCAGTATTATTTCATTTGATCTTTTACTTTAAGCCTGGTAATATGCTTGTTGAAACAGTGATAGATACTGGAAGAGGGTTCCAAATCCTAGGACCTTATGAATGAAATGCAATGAATGAAATGTGGATTTCTATTGCGACTTATATAATAACCAAATCAATGCTGGTTTATATAAACTTGTGGTCTATTGCTTAAATATCCATCAGCTCATGGCACTTTTTCGGCGCTTTACAACACTGTACGAGGGACTGCTATAGCAGTTTATAATGAATGGAGTGAAATCTCATTGATGCCCCCAGTTTCCAGTAAACACGCCAGACCCCAACACTACGTCCAATAACTCGGAGTATCGTAGATTGCTTAAGGTTTATGCGGCAGTGATGCCATTGATAGTAGCTACGGGTTGTTCTCGCGCGCAAACTGTGTGCTTGAGTTTTTGTTACAAACAATTTGAGAAACATAAAACTATCATAGGAGTTAACCGCAATTGGCTATTGTGTAGTTTAGGACCAACGCTAGCATAATTAGGTTCGTCGTAAGGCATACCCAAACAGTAGCAAACCAAACTGTCCAGTGCTGGTAACACGCCGTGAGCTTGAATTCTTAAAAAGCGCGGGATTCTCTTTACAGTCACAACATCGAAAGCTCAGTAGCCTACAGATGACTTCCCGCTGAAAATGAGCTTATCCCCAAAGGCACAGAATACGAACACATATTAAACCGCGTATCGTAGATATTGAGCTATTTCAGTTAAAGATAAAACACACAACCACACCCGAGTAGGATCAAGATAAAACTTACCTGTAGTACCGCACTCTATCAGAGTATGGGAGCAGACTGCTTATGCGCTAATCTATCTCTACTTATATAAGCATATACATTAAAGCATTCTGTCAGTGACAAATGTGGTCGACAACTATTGGTCGAAGATCTAATTAGATAGTGGTATGACAAGCACTGAAAAAAAAACTTAGCGACACTTAATATGCATAGGTAATTAATGGTGGCGGGTGAAACAGCAAATAATATCACGCACGTTTGATCAAGTAAATTTCATTTCAACGCAACATATCGCTGGCCACCTAGTTGCGACTTGTTGCGGGAGTGTTGGGTGCTGTTCACTCAAGTTTGATGATTATTAATTTCCTGGTGGGTATTTTGCACATCGAAGGATTATTTGTTCTGACATATAAAAGAACAAGCGACGGAATAATACAATATATCATGGATAAATATATTAGATAACGGACTTTGGTAAGTGGTTTTAGGGTCTATATATTGCTATGTGCCCCAGTAAAGAGTAGAAGACAGATAGAAGAAGAAAAGCCTTTATTGATTTATACCGCTCAGGGTAACCCCTTCAGATGACAAAAGCTTGCCTGTTATCAATGGGAACCCTGAGCACAATAACGTACGAATACACTAATACAGATAATAATATTGTCAAGATATTATACTTGTTTGCGTAAAAATGAAAAGTTAGAGTGATATCGTGTGTTGTCTTTGAAATAAATGAGATGCATAATTAACGACTTGGCGTGTGCGGAGTCAGTTAATTAACAATTAGACTAGTAGTAATCAAACATTATGAGAGTGCGTTCGACGCGGTATAAATGTTTATATAGCTACCTTAAATGATTTCCCTTGCTGACTCTCAACCTCTAAAAA
Source organism: Platygyra sinensis (assembly GCA_019787425.1). Taxonomy (NCBI): domain Eukaryota; kingdom Metazoa; phylum Cnidaria; class Anthozoa; order Scleractinia; family Merulinidae; genus Platygyra; species Platygyra sinensis. The sequence continues at coordinate 15,385 of JAHPZR010037052.1, forward strand.
CTAACCTCTTTTCATCAACAACCGGGGTTTCACAGAAAGATATTTCAGTGACAAAGTCCATGCCAGTAGTCTGATTGAAGACTGCGTTGCGTGACGGCACACGTTTCCGTAGACTCACAAGTTTAGTAGGACTAAAAAATTTACATCAGCTTTCAGATTTCGTGCTAAATATTGTCACATTGACTTGTAATGTTTAAGCGCAAAAGCTAGTTTGTAAAAGTATATTTTTTTCGAACATTATTCTAAGCAGGAGACTCAAATATAACTGAGAAAACATTTGCAATCACGTGCTCGTTGATCGCGTAAACAAACTCCGTGCGACTGATTCGAGTATTTCCGACAGTATTTACATTTCCGCCCACATTTCCGTCCCCTGGTTCAGGTTCACTCTTATGGATCTTTCCTTCAGAGTACTCTTCTGACTCTTCCACTGATTCCGGCAAATAATATTCGACCTGATACTACTGACCTTTTCTGTCGCAATTGGAACTAAATCCACAAATGCAATCAAATACAGCCCGGGGATTAACCTGACTCTTCCACTGATTCCAAATAATATTCGACCGGATACTACTGACCTTTTCTGTCGCAATTGGAACTAAATCCACAAATGCAATCAAATACAGCCCGGGGATTAACCTGACTCTTCCACTGATTCCAAATAATATTCGACCGGATACTACTGACCCTTTCTGTCGCAATTGGAACTAAATCCACAAATGCAATCAAATACAGCCCGGGGATTTAACACAGCTGTTTCCACAGTTAACATCCCAAAGCCTAGGCGATCGTGTTCGTGAACATATAAAATAAACAAGCTCATCGTGAGCTCGAACGAACGTTTAAATAACATCATAGTGAAAAGGACAATTGAATATAATACTACTCAGCCTCAAAATTCCACGGCGAAAGAATGAGATCGAGAGCACATTGAAAAAAAGACCAAAGTCTACATTGCCTGCTCACGTGCTCACATGTTCGTCACATGTCCCACTTACGGTACCAGTTTACTGGCCGCGACTTAGTTAATAACTATGCCGTGACATGCCCCTGCAAAAATTAAGCGGGGTGGCCATTTTTATGCCCTTACAGGAATGTGGATCTTCCAGCCTTTAACCTTACACAGGGCAACTAACTCTCCATAGTCACGCAACAAAATTAGGCTTGCGTTCCACTTCGTCGAACCCTTTACCATTGCATAAAAAGAAAAAAAATGTCAAGAAACGCGTAGAAAAGAACTTTTTTATTACGTTACATCAAGTTCAAACGTGATGCGCGATGTGCACTGAAGCGTAACTGTTGACTATTGGTAGTTTGCATCGAAAATAAAAAACGTAACCATTCAATTGCTGGTTTTCACATGACGTCACTAAAGTTCAAACTTCAGAAATATTGATCCTCCTGAAATTTTACTTTCATGCTGTATAAGAGCAGCTAAAAACTAATATTCATACATATTTTCACTCCGGATGGGTTCTTGGTTTAGTAATAGACTACGCTTGAATTCCTAAGCTTTTGCGTGACGTGACATTTACATGACGGGCGAGAGAGCTGTTATGTTGGTTTAAAAGGTGACTTATTTCGGGGAATTCGACTATCTGAACAGTTCTTGTATTAGAGTAAAGTACTATTGTCACGCTTTTGAGTTATTCGAGAGATAAATTCACTCTTTCGTAGCAAACCTCAGTGACAGATGTTTCTGCTGGTTTCCGGCCGCCATGTTGGTGCCCATGTACATGGGCACCAGCATGGCGTCTCCATACAAATCTCTATAAATTTGGGAAAAACGTTTCTTCGCATATCTTCCTTGAGAAAAATTGCGGTGACCTGAATCTTGGCGAGAGTCTTTGCATATGTACCTTCTTTCTATTTCCAGATTCTGGACTTAATCTATTGAAGGTTTTGATTTTTTATTTTCATGTATTTTGAATGGCGTGACACTGAAAACCAGCAATAAATTAAGTCAAGTATCAGGTATATCATTGATAATTGATAGACAAAAAACCTCGCCGAGATTTAGGTTTGTGCGGTTTTTCATTGCCGCGTTATTCGGCAAACAGTTTCACCTAAATTTATAGAGCTTTGTATGGAGACGCCATGTTGGTGCCCCTCCGAGGGGCACCATGTACCAACATGGCGGCCGGAAACCAACAGAAACATCTGTCATTGAGTTTTGCCACTGAAACGAAAATTTTTACTCTAAAGTTCTGAGACATTGAAAGTAATACTTCTTCTAGTGCAAGAACTGTTCAGTTACCAAAAACGTAAGCGATAACTGCTCTTTTGACCTACGCGTGATCCTTCTCGGACCGCCATTTAATGTCACGCAACGCATAAACTTGGAAATTCAACGGTCCTCTATAAGAAAATGAGGAAATCTATCGAGCTTAAACGTCGTAAAACGCCAAGTTTTGATAAGGTCTTATGTCTGATGACACTAAAACGCCAGTAGGATTGCTAATTTGTAATTTTGGAAAATGATGACGTCACATGAAAACAAAGAATCAGCAGATAGAAAACGGTAATTGTTTCGAAGCTTTATTTCACACGGCTAACGGTATAAGAACCCATTCACGATTCGAAATACATAATTTATAAGTCCGCTGACAGGGGCAGAAAGTCCGCTGACAGGTACAGATAAAGGTACAGAAATTTACATATTGTAACATCCTCCCCTCAAAAGAAAAAGAAAATTAATTTCTGGACCACCTTTTAATTTCATAGTCGCAGTAATCTTTGACGGGATATTGCCCTGTATCGCGTGCACCGAGTCGACTTCTGGAGTTATATAATTAACTGAACTGTAAACAGTGATTCACTCAAGAAGTGGGAAAAAACACTCGACTGCGTCTCGTGTTTTCCCCCACACTTCTTTCGTGCTCTACCGCTTCCTGCGTGGTTTACAACAAAACAGCACAGTCGAGGCTTCTTTATTTGTTTTATGCAAGAGACACCTGATAGTCTCTTGTTTTATGATAAAGAATTCAATAATTTCCCCACGCATTTGCTGAATTTTCAAACCAAATTTTATGCAATGCAATGCAATGCAATGCAATGCAATATTGACACTCCCCTAGTGGGTCTTTTCAGTGACAATGCGACTAACATTATAAACATACCCGTAAGAGTTAATTATATAATAAATATTATCACTACACTGTACTATACAAAATGCATACTTAAGTTAAATTATAATAAAATGAATACTAATAAGATACTAAAATACTATCATGACGTACTATTTAAAAAAGTCAGTAATCAATTTATTTTTCAGGTAAAATTTAAGTGTAGAAATCGATTTTGCAGTTTTAAGAGTAAATAGTGTAACACACTATGATTCAATTTTATGAGGCTCGTACAGGGGTATTCTCGTGATGCGTGATTAGCTGATTTTATTTTCCGTGAAACGTGAATTTAGGAAATTATTCTTCGTGACTCGTGACCTGAAGGTTTTGTGTGGCCCGTGAAGAACCTGAATTATTAACCGATATTCGTGATTATACCACTCTTTTCTGCGTGATTTTGAGGCGCAAGTCGTCCGAATGGTTAGAGTGGTCTATGCAGACTGACTTAAGTGTGTGATTTGCAATACTTAGGCATTCGTGATTTTGATTTTTTCAAACACTGTTTCTAGTGTAAGAACAGTGATTAACCCATTGACTCCTGTGCCGGCCGTAACCGGCCGTGACGAGCCTTGGCCTTTCTTCCTCTTCTGACGTCATCACTTTTGACCAAACCTGGCATTATCTATACTCAACTTCTGCAGGAGTAAAAGATCTTTCCAGTGATACCCAGGTCGGAGTGATCGGCCTATTGGAGCCTGAGACATGCACAAAAATGCTCAAAACGTTGAGTGAAAAACTCAGAGCAAAGTTTCCTGCCACTACACGTGGCTGCTCCATGTTAAAAATTGTCCGTCTCGATGACGCTTTCTTAGAAGCTTCTTAACTGCAAAAAAGCTCAGTATAAGGTCAATCACTGCAGCCAAAATAAAAGAAAACGAGAAAAGGCGACAAAATATTTTTTAAAAAAATTTGATTTCCGCGCACGCCCGAGCCAGAATGTTGCAAAAAGAAAGAAAAGCAAGCTGTCATGTTGCAAATGCCTTTTTGACTCGATTGAAGCTAATTTGGCCAATCTCCAGCCTGAAAACTTCAAAATGTCCACAAAATGCGTTTTTGGCAAAAAGCGCCAGGAGACAATGGGTTAAAGAGTACTTTTCTTGCTTATTTCGGCAATTCGGGAAAACGAAATTTTTACCCATGATCCGTGATCTTTTTTTTTTTCTGTTTCGTGAACCGTGCAAGGGACCCCCCTTCTCTCTCTTCCCCTAGCCCCCTCTTTTATGCACGAGAGTATCGGGGACTTTATCACTTGATAACTTGCTCTAAACTGCAATTTTGAACTATTAACTCTGAGACGACGAAAGTGCTAAGGGGATAACGAATTTTTTGTCGGATACGGGACGAGGGTTTGCTATAGCGGAATTTACTGTTTAAAGTACCTTTGGTCGGCTTAAAGATGTATCGTTTGTTACTCAGGGGACTTCTTAATATAAAAGTTGTTCGGAGATCTGCTGCATGAAACGTTTGATTTTAGGAAACAATGCCTCCAAGGAACATTGCTTTTATTTGAGTGCTTAATTTGTTTAACCTTAGAATTAAAAAACGTAACCGCGTACCTTACTAATGAGGGAAATTGGGCGAAATATGATGTATGACTAGTCCCTTAAGTTATGCACATTTTAAACATTTACAATGGCGAGCACGGCCATGATAGAAATATGGGAGAAAGAAAATCGTGGAAGTCTCACGCGGAATATTCACTACTTGCACAATACCATAATGCACCTCTTTGACCCCCCCAAAATTTTGCATACTCATTGTTTGCAATTTCTCCTGGGACATGACCATGTCCGAAGAGTAATCTAAAAACAATGCCTATGCAAATTTTTGGGGGGTAAAAGAGGTGTATTATGGGATTTGTGCAAGTAGAGAATGGAGGCTTTGTGTCACGTATTGTGATTTCGTGACAAAAATATTGTTGGCGAATATGTTTTAATTTTGGATAGTCTAGATATTTATAAGGGTCATTTATGGGCCAGTTTGAGTTGTCTCTTGCCTCGTTATCAAAAACCATTCATATCAAAACATAATTCCCCTGTACATGCATTTTTAGTTGCAGTCAAACTAACTGAAGCGCACCCCTCCGAGATTACATTAATGAATTAATTATTTGAATCTTGAACCCGCAAGTCGTTTCAAGAATGCAACATTGAATTGATTATTTGAATGTTTAACCCGCTAGTTATTGCCAAAATCTATATTTGATTGATTTTTTTTAACATTAAACTCATTAGCCGTATTCTTGGAACGACGAGTGGGTTCAATTTTTTTTCATAATCGATTCATTATTGCGTTCTTAAAACGACTAGCGGGTTCAATATTCTAATAATCAATGCAGTCTTCAGGGGTACGCTTCACTTGGTTTGACTGTAAAGCATGAAAAGTTAAACAAGGTCATGGTCTTAAATGTCATCGAGCTTGAAATATCAACCCGAAAAAGTTTGCAATTCAAAATCTTACAATTTATTCATACCTTTCAATCTCTAAAAGCTTGTATGATATTGAAAACCAGCAACTATGTCGTCAAAAAAGTAATAGCACAAAAGATAGATAACTGTTTATTTACAAAACCTAACGAAATGATACCTTGTAAAAAGTCTTTCAGACATGAATATGAAACTATTCATGCGAAGTAAGTATAAAATAATTAGGTGCCTAACATTGATGGTCTGGATGAAGTCTAACTGATAGTTGAGATCTGGTCATAACTGAAAGTATCAGAACAGATAGCTGAGATCGATAACTACAAAATTACTAATTGCTCGGTGAATGACCAGAAATTGTTCGCTGATTGCTGAGAAATAACCGAAAATTAAGAATATATACCCTCCATCCAGACCCTCTAAAGTTGACAACGACTTGGAATTACATCTCTGACTGACAAGCAATCTAATAAAATACGTGATATAGATATAGATTTATCCGATTTTTAGCTCATTCTTTGCATCATATAACGCAAAGAATGAGTATCGTGGGGATCTAAATGTGTCCCGGAAGTTGTCGACCGTAGACGGAAATGACAATTTTCGCGCTTACCCTCCCCCTTAGTAAATGGAAAATTAACTTTGATAAACCTGAAATACACATGTGCGAGAATTTAACTGTTCTACAGACTAATAAATCAACAAATAATATCAAATTACGATTTCGGCATTTCTAAAATGTGCAACATGGATCAAGAAGCCGAAATCTTCAAACCCAGGGGTACCCAGAACGATAATTTTGACACGCTCGACTGCACGAGGCAGATGAAGAGGTAGATCGAGGCAGCCATATATGGAAGTGCGAACAACACACGTGGATGAGTTGAGTGAATCACACAGTGAACACACTGAGAGCATCTAGGGAATGAGAACTTTCTGTTCACCGAACATAAACAAAGTTTCAGGACAGGTAAAATAAAAAAAAAACGGTGCAGATCTCGCTACCACACACTGCTACGATATTCATGTTAATTTGTGTCAACATAACTTAAAGGGGCATTGTCACGCTATCAGCAACTTTAAAAAAACTAGAAGGTGCCTTCACATCAATTGAATTCCAAAACTAATGATCTAGTTTTGTTATCGAAGACTATTTGAAGGTACTGAAACTGTTTCCTGTCGCCTGTCGCTGCGGATAGCACGGATGGAAATGGATTGAAATTTGAAAAAAAGTGGCCAATTTTTTCAAGTTTTGATGCCACGAATTCCAGAAATCCTCAAGAAATTTATTATGGTTAGCCCTGTCTGATAAAATTCATTTGATATCTTCGTCGTAGCTTTACAGCTGAGCTTTTTGTTTATGATTAAAGCCTTAAAGTAACGATTTTAACACAGAATTGACCTCATAAAACAGCAAAATACTCGTGACAATGCCCCTTTAAGATGAAGAAGGAGTAGAACAGTGTCAAGCATTCCCACAACCCAAATAAAGCGTCTTCTGCAAAAGAGTAAAATAGTTGTAATTAAAGTGCAAAAACATGTTCGAAACGTTGTCCCCACAGTCATCAAAGCTAAAAAGCAGTGCTTACCATAGGTTAAATAATGAATTTTGTGGAATATATGATCATCAGCATAAATCAGCTAGAAAGCAGAGGTCGAACCTCAATAAAAAAGATTATCAATCTATATATTATTGCTGACCAAAACAACAAAGACTGTGTTTGCTTTTTGTACAAACAAGAACCCGAAAACACAAAAAGTCAGTTGCCTGTGTTTATACTGATGAGCATGGTTTAAAGAATATAATTTTTAAGGATTAATTAAGATAGATAAGGATCATTATACCGCTCGAACAACTACACACTAGTCGTGACTCCATCAGAAAGGCTCGTGAGGCATTCCTCATACACAGAGGAAAAACACTGGAGCCTGCAGGCCTTAACAGAAGAGATGAAATGTAATATAAATTAGCTACCTTTTAATTTTCTTTTGCTTATTTTACCTTGTTACCATGTATTACTAGTGTAGCCAGGGCTATGAAAGTGCTGCAGAAATTGGGATGTTGTTTGCAAATTGAAGTGGGGATTGTGTAGAGCTTGTGTAGAATTGTACAGATACGAATGAACACTTTTGTAAATCGTGCCGAACTCAGAGAGAAGCTAATCAGAGCATAGTCCCGTGCTTATCTTGTTGTTGCAAGGAAGTTTCAAGACGGAAAGCATGAACTAGTTTTCTACATAAATTTCCACATGACTCTTAGTACAGATATTTGCATGGATACTTTAAATAACAACAAAGGTTTATACAGGGTTTATCGCAAACTCACACAGAAAGGATACACCACTGCTGTATAATCAACTGAATCTACTTTATTGCTTGAATCAAGATTCCTATGTACACAATGATAGCTACCTTATACATGTTACCAAATACAGAGGGTAATAAGAGTTTCCTTTGGCATAAACAACTTAATTATGACATAACCGCAATTTTACAGATATAGGTAACACTTACGTAAATTCTGCCGAAATAGGAACTAATCAGAGCAGAATCCCTTGCTTATCTTATTGCTGGAAGACCGAAAGCTCTAACTAGATTTCTATATTCCACGCGACACGTACGAATATTTGCAAGGTTTATATACATAGGTCATATTTCCGGCTATAATTATTCTACAATTGTATGTCACGACTAAAGAATATTTGCTTGTGGCGAGAGAGAGGACTGGACGCTGCTTCGCTAAACATTAACTTCTCGCAGTGCATTCTGGTTCGCTGAAAGCGAGGCTCTTCCACAGCGCAGAGCATTGTGGTCCGCTGAAAGCGAGGCTAAAATCCACAGCTAAATCTCAAATTTTCCTACCTTTCTTTTATATATAGATTATGAACTGCTGCTACGCTCGCTCCGCTCGCTCCGCAGCAATTAACTTTTATGCATTTCCTTTTTTGTTTATGTTACACATCACGTAGCCTTTTTATGTCATTTCCGGTGAATATAAAGATCTTGTAACAAGCATTTATCAATTCAATAAACCTGAAGAAGGCTGGTGTTGGCCAGCCGAAATATTGTAACAACGCCTATGTTCACGTTGTCTTGACCAACCTTTGCAGTATATATTCTATGGTTTAAAGAAATTAATTAATATAAAGTGCTCTAAGTTGTGTACAAATACTATGGGTAGCACATCGCATAATAGCATTAAATGGTGATGTAGAGGAGAATCCTGGGCCTTTCACTCAAATAAATAATGACAAGAATGCTCCATGTGCCAAACAAGTCAATTCAGTTTCTTTATTGGAATCTAGATTATCTGAACTTCATAGAATTCCAGTCAATGTATTGGGAGATGCCCGGCGTGCCCAATCGATGAAAATCGATCATCGGAAGGCAATCAGTATTATCGATAATAATTAATCGATTATCATCAATTGCCTCAATTAATCGATGAAAATCGATACTCACAATCCTTGTCTTAGTAATTGCTATCGATTTTCATCGGCTGTCATCGATTATCATCGATTGTTATCGATTATCATCGATCTTAGTCAGTAACTCTTGAAAGAGGATACCTTCAATTCTCAGACTTGTTCCCGGAAATTGCTGTATATTCAGCGTGCGTTTCTGGTCGAATATGTAATTTGTTATTATTATACATCAGACTCACTATGAAAAATCTGATTGGTCGAAAGCATTCAATCAATTCACAATAGCTTGTGAACTTGACATGATAAATGCAATATCTGCTGCAGATATTGATTGCATTTATCATGTCAAGTTCAACGTCTGCCTGGTTACTAAGCCCCTTGGAGTGTTCTCCGCAGAAACAAAATGGCTGAACGCTTCGGTTCTGTTTCTGAGGATGAATTATGTGAAAAATGTATAATAAAACAATTATTGAATTCGGTTTTCGCATGCCAGTTGGCTGTTTTTGTCGAGGCGCTACTATATGTGATTCACAGTCTCAACACCGGCATGCTTCCTTCGTTTTTTGTAACTGTGCTATTAGCCACCCTTTGAGTAGCTCAAGCAAAAAAAATTCACCGTAAACTTTATTGATGTTCAGGGGGCTTTATGAATGCAATAAACTTTTGTTGTTGAGACGTCAAATAGTTTATTAACCTTGCGTTGCTACCATTTTACAGAGGTAGAAAACATAAATGACACAGTCAAGAAAGCAATTTAATCAAAGGAAAATGGGTTCAACAATTAAAAGTTTTCTTTAAATTGGTTTCCTTTTATCGCAAACAAAGCTAATCTATTGTCCATTGCGTTTTTCGCTGAAATTAAAACAAAACAAGAAAAATCGATAATAGCGATGAAAATCGATGCATCGATGACAATCGATGAAAATCGATACTCACAATTTCCTTGGTAATCGATTTTCATCGATTTCCGGTATTAATTGATTAATTAATATCGACTATATTGATTGACAAGGATTATATCGATTATTGGTTTTCATCGATTGGGCACGCCGGGGGAGATGGAAACTGTTTTTTTCCGTACTGTCTCTTGCCAGCTATATAACACCCCTGAGTATCATTTGTATATATGCTGTCTTGAAGTTCAGCATGTTCTGCATCACCCTGAGTTGTATATCTGTCCTGATTTGACAAAACGTGGACTCCGGAATCCGGGCTTGAAGGTCGACGACAGTCGACCTTCAAGCCAGTGGCGTCGAAAAAAATTGAGGGGGGGCTGCGTCATGCACCATTGGGGCAGTTAGCCCAGGCCTTGGTCTAGCCACCCTAGGGAGCCCAGGCTCAGTTGTTGAATTTCAGGCCCGCTAGGGGGGGGGGGGGGTGGGTTTGTTCAGTGTTTTGTCTTGTTTCAACAAAGACTTTTGCTCTGCTTTAAGGGTCAGTACTGGTTCTTGACTTTGCTTATTGGCAGCTGGCCTTAGCAGCCGGCTGCCTCCTGTTAGCTTAGCTTTGACCGTCTACGGGAGGAGTACCTTGGGTTAGGTGGGGGGCCCTTAAGTCCCTACAGGGGGAGGGCAGGGTGGGGGAAAATAGCCTGGATTGCATTTGGCTTTCCAAGGCTATCTTTTGCTAAATCAGGACAGATATGGAAAGCGACTTTGAATACTCTTGGCAGAACTATGAGAATAATATGGCAAGGCAAGGAACATGGGTAGATAATATTATTAACTCAAGCTGTTGCAAATTCTCTGAATATCACTATCAACATCATAGAGTCAAATGCAAATTTGCCCCCTGTTACAGTTATAAATCCAGTCAATACCAATAGACAGACAGACCAATATTTATATTGGCCATATACAAGAATATCATTATATGTCAACAATGCCAGTGCTAAATTTCAACACTTATGAAATGACATGTGGGAATAAGCCAATTCAAAAATCAGCAAGTTCAAATAAATGCAAATTAGAAGAATGTAAACAAAGACAGTTCTCAGGAGATAAGGATGCACAGCTTGCCAATAGAGACAAAGAGAACTGTTTCATTGTTGTAAGGATGGTAACTTCTTCATTAACATGTATGATGGCAAGTCTTAATGACAGAAAACAAACAAATGTTTTACTTTCTTTCTTAGTATCTTTCAGGACTTCAGATTTTATTTCAAATTTTAATTAAAAGTTCTACTGCTTGCATGTCATTCCTAACATTTGTTATTGTTACTATGTCAACTGGGTAATTTTCAATGTAGACTAATTAGCGACTTGCTTGTAAATAGTCAGCATGGGAAGCACCATATCAAGACACGGGGATGCATCGTAATCCATCTGTATCTCAGATTATAACACTACTCGGTTTCAATTTACCATTTTGCTGTTGATGTTTTTTTCTCATTTTGAAATAAAGTGATCTTGTGTTAACTTCAATTATTAATGTCATGTGGCAATACCAAAATAACCACACAACATTCCACTCCACCTTTCTAATCGTAAGACACTGTCCAGTTTTTTATGAAGCATGGGGATGCTCCTAGAATAAGGAGTGGGGGGGGGGGCATATAAAAAAATTTGGCCTTCAAAGCAGGGGAGATGGGCCAAAAAAAAAGGCTCTGAATGGCCAGTCACCTCCAGATAATTACTATAAAGTGTACTATAACGGTATGAATAATGACGCAAGGTATTCCATTACCCCAAAATACCATTTCTGACTTTCTGAAGATTTCAATTTTTCCCACAGAGCATGTGCATTAACCTCCCCCCACCCCTCTAGTTTGTTACTTGAATACAGTTAACTCACACTATCATAATCTCCTCATTCATAAAAAATACCAGTGCCCCATTACAATATCATCAAAACCCTATTGGTTCGGATGACCAGCAATAACAGGCACAATGAAAATCGTCCATTACCAGAATGAGCTGGCTCTCAGCGCCCTTTGACTTTACTTTAAAACGGTCTCAGTTAATGTTACTGAATTAAAAAACAATAAACAAAATCAATGATAAGCAACTTTTTAAAAGGTTTTCTAATCTTCATTAGTCTGTATTAAAATCCGCCCTTATCAAAAAGTTCAACTACAAGTTTTTTCGGCCTTCTCCAATTCCTCCATATCCCAACTTGTCTTCAATATAAATAATCTTCAGCTTTCATTTTACGACGCTTCGATTGTTCAATCCAGCCCAAAATACTGACTCTTTTGTAAAATATATTTTATCAAAACTTAGAATAGTACAGTTGAATCACAGAATCGGAGCGAGGCTTCTTATTACACATGGCTACGCTTTGGTAAACCAGAGTCAGTAACTCCACTGTCGTAAATTTCCAGCTAATCCAAGAAGGCGCTAAGTAATCTAAAACAAACCCCGCGCTCTTGTTTACGATTCAGCGCAGATCACACCACACTCAACTAAGAAATGGCTCGAAAGTTACAAGTCACGGTGAAGCTGATGATTATATCAATCTATTGAAAAATTTGAATGCGATGATTACCTAAGTCGGACACAACTATTTTACCATCGCTAAGAACTGCTGTAGAAACTGGATTATTTAACTCTCTTCCCTCACTGCCCTTTCTTCCAAACTTTGTTACAAACTTTCCGCTGAGTTCAAACACCTGAACTCTGTCATTGAATTCATCGCAGACCATCAGGTGCCCTGCTTTGTCAACTGACAAGCAACGAGGTGTATTGAAGTCCCCGTCTCCCTCCCCACGCTTTCCAAATTTGTACAAAAAATTTCCATCCCTAGCAAATACTTTGATAGAATTTTCATCACTATCTGATACTATAAAATGGTTGTCACACTGAATACAGTGATAGGGATAGGTGAAAGAACCCTCTTCGCCAATTTTACGTAAAAACCGGCCACCAGGAGAAAATATCTTAATTGCTTTGTTACCTGAATCAGCGACAATAACATTTCCGTTACTGTCTACAGACAAACCAAGGGGAAACTCAAGCTGATGATCAAGATTTCCTTTCCCACCGAACTGGTTTAGGCACTTACCCTGCTCACTGAACAACTGAACACGGTGGTTACCAGAATCCGCCACAAAAATATTCTTTTTCTTTATATCAAAAGCTATCCCGGTAGGAAAGTTAAGTTCTCCCTCTTTATTACCCTTTTTACCAAAAACTGTCCGGCATGTCAAGGAACTTGAAAATATTCGGACTTGGGTATTACCATTATCAGTCACTGCAATTTCATTACGGTCATTCACTGCCACTCCCCAGGGCTTACCCAGGCTTATCAGGCCTGACGGATGATCAGGGCTGTAGCCTGGTTTCAAAAAATTTGACAGAACTGACACAGAATTGAACTGTTTGGGTTTGACTTGAACGGCAAATGGGCTGCCATTGACGTGCTGCTTATTCACTTTTACTGACACGACGCACTTTCCAGTTTCTTTGGAAAAGTAACTAATCTTGTAGCTGCCGTTTTTGTTATCTTCCACTCGTCTTTCCGTGACACAGTCCTGTCCTTGACGATTTCTCAATTCCACTGTTACGCAGTCACGTTTGTCGTAATACCGTTCTTCTTTAGCATTTCTTGTCGTCAAAATAAACTGTGCCTCAAGCCCAACAATGGCTTCCCTGATTCCACTTCCTTCAGCTTTTGAATGATTCACACTAGGCTGGTGGAGAAAGGTTTTGACAGAGCCGATTCCTTCAGTGATTGCTTTTTCTAGTAATGTTTCGTTTTCTACGAAACTGAATTTAGGAACTGCTTCAAGGTCACCGTCGACTTGTTGTTCTCCACGCCTGACTCCTTCCTCAAAGATTGTTATTAATGAGGAATCATCTAATTGTGCTATCTCAGCGCTTGTGCTTTGCTCTAGAAGTGCTTCGGCTTTTTCAACTCCTGTCTCGATCATCTGACCTTGTTGTTCAAACTCTTTCTTTTGTATTTCAAGCCCTACGAGTGATTGTTGTCCTTCATTTTCAATTTCATTAAAGATGTCCTGCATCTTCGCTTCGATGATGGCCATCACGTTATCAGCAAACTTTTGAACTTTTCTTTTCACATTTACAACTTCTTCTCGAATCTTTGAACAATTTTCGTCAATCTGAAAGATTTTATTTCTCATCTGTTGCCCCAACTTCTTTTGAGATTCAATCACAGACTTCGCTTTTGCTTTTCTTTCATTTGCCGCTTCGTTCAAAAGTATTTTGGCGTGGCCGTGGTGAATGGTTGCAACACAAGAGTTGCAAATGGGTTCTTCACATTTCTTACAAAAGAATTCCAGTTCTTTCTTTTCGTGCCCTGGCTTTCCACAAAATGCTGGTCGCTTTAACACGTCCTCGATCAGTCGGTGTTCTTTATTAGCTCGGATTATGTTGTGCGCCGCGATACAGTCGTCACACCAGAATGCACAACACTCGAAGCAGTACAAACTGTGGGAGCTTTTCTTGTCGCAGTTTCCACATTTGACACTTGTAGTGTTACACTCTTTGATGGTTAACACATCTAGCAAACTTTTGATGCGAAAATTGGTCGGCAAGTCGTTAAAATTTCCACTGCTAGGGACTCTACTCTCTCTTTTACATTCCGGGCATGTAATGACATCATGGCGGCCACTCGTTCGTAGAATTCCTTCCAAGCAGTGAAGACAAAAGCTGTGTAAACATGGCAGCTGTTTTGGATCTG
>JAHPZR010037052.1:32500-37500 GCA_019787425.1 Platygyra sinensis
GCTGTCAAGCCTTGCTTGTGGGAAATTTCTTACGTTTTGCACATGCTCGCGCTCATTTGCGCGCGCTAATGACGCAAAATTCGTGCGCAGTAGGGATGCGCAATGCAATACTAAGTAGGGACCTTTAGATCGGAGGACGCGGACGACTACGAGTACGAGTTATCCGTACTGAGCATGCGCATAAGGTTTGGAGGCCGACATTTTTCGAAGTGCGCGTGCTCAGAACAGAAAACTCGTAGTCGTAGTCGTCCTCGTCCTCCGATCTAAAGGCCCCTACTGAGGAATCACCTTAATCGTTCCTAGGCGCTAGGCTATGTTACTTTTCGTCCAAAAAGGGCCGGGGTGGTACTCCCTTATTTGACCTATATGGGGTTGTATCGGTTTTTGGCCTCCCTCAGGCCCTGAAAGGGGTAACCTATTTTACTCGCCTCTGTCCTAAATAGGGTATATGTCTCGTCCCAGTTACATCACGGAACTTATTAGCCCTCATAAGCTTGACAAGACAACTTCTTGATCGGCTAGTCATAATCTACCTGCTGTACCCAGATTTAATTTTAAAACGCATGGTGGTCGCTCCTTTACAGTTGCCGCTCCGACCATATGGAACAGCCTTCTTTTAGAATTACGAACATGTGTATCTCTTTCAACTTTTAAACTTGGTTATTCGAAGAAGCTTTCAGTTAGGACTTTTAAACTTCTTATCTATTCATCGTTTGGATTGTTTTAAAATTTTAGTTTTTCATAAGTTTTTGTGAAGCGCCATTGGACCACTGGGAAATGGCGTTATGTAAGTTATTATTTATTATTATTATTATTGTTATTATTATTATCATTATTTATTATTATTGTTATTATTATTATTGTTATTATTTATTATTATTGTTATTATTATTATGTTATTATTATTATTATTATTATTATTACGAACTTGCAATAAGCAAAACATCTGCTATAAAATGCCACAACACACTTTTAATTTGATTTTGTATCATGCTAATAGGAAAGTAAAGACTAATTCGGATCCCTCAGGTATCCCAAAACGTTTAAAACTGCGGTGTCTTTAACATGAAGTTCCACTGCTTATTTGACTTTGTTGGTGATAATAATTTTCCAATACTCCTCTTGAAATTCTGTGCTTTTAATATCAAACGGAGTCGTTAATCGTGGGCTAAATGGATAAGTCGTATAACTCACCAAATACTCCATGTCAGCTGCACTGGGCTGTACCTCTCCACGGAACTTGTTGTGAAGGTCCACAAATTCCTGTTTAAGCTCGTCACTCAAACGACACTGTGCAAAATCACTCGGCTGAGGGGCTTTGGGGCCCATTTGACTGTAGCCTGCGTAGCTGGCGGGATTTCGCGCGCGAGTGCATTTGTTTTGGTTGTAAAGCCGTGAAGTGGTGAAGCCGTGAGAGGATTGGTGAAGAGTCGAGTTGAATTCCCGCCTGCCCAAATTCGTGGGTTTTTTTGAATTATGCGTTCACCAGTGCACGCGAATTTCGGATTGGCTGAGAGCACTGAAACGTCAATCAAATGTTAATCTATACCTCTCATCTTTCCCAGGGGAAAAGGTTTGTTTTCATACACAAATTTGCAAATGGAGAATGCGAAGAAATGCATAGAGGAAGCTTTGGATTCTCTGAATATCCGCGGGGAAAGGAGAAAAATTATACTGAAGGAAGAACAGGAGAGAGATTTCGGGGAATGATGTGTAAAATGGGGTTGACTAACCTACACGACTTCTACGGTTCGTGACATTTGTACATTTGCCTTTCTCTGTTGGGTCACTCGACCTTTTTGCCGCTTCACTCGTGTTTATGAAGGGCACTGCATGTAATGTTATAAGGAGGAATTTAAATTAGAGTAGAGCAGAGCCGTAGATCGTGCTATGGCAAATTTTAAGAGGTCATAGGACTGCATGATTTCCGCTGTTGTATGCATGTCGCTTCGCCGAGTTTGACACCTTTGTAATTTGTAATGTGTTAGTGTATTGTTTTGGCTCATTTCTTTTGCAACATATGTTTTTAAATCGCCAAGCATTTGCTTTTGAGGGACAAGATATGACGTTTTCTGTGAACGGGTTGCTTACTTGCATTCTATATTGTGACGCCGGGCCCGGCTGTGATTAGAACTGTGTGCCTTCGTAAGTTTTTCATCGAAGTCGCCATGGCTTTACTTCGAGAAAGTTATATGCTTGTCTAGGGAATTTTTTTGTTTCTTGCCGCTATCTGATCGAGCTCATGTTTCTGGCGCTCGATGTATAGGTTTATTCCTCCTTTGATCGCTCTGGTACCACAGGATTCAGATGTAGCTCTTTACACGCAAGTCTGTGGACTGTTTGTGTGATTCGGCTTAGTTTAATGTTTCATGTTACACTTCGTTCTCTGATTGGCTTATTTTTGATTCATCAAAAGTGCTAAAAGTGGGCGGCAAGCAAAAACCATAGCAAATGTGGCAGGCGGAAATTTACTCGCGGCTTCGCCGCTCGCGAATTCCTCGCGGGATTCGCCCGCGATGGAATATGGCGGCTCCGCCACCGCTCGCCCGCTCGCCCGCTCACGCAACCCGCCAGCTACGCAGGCTAATTTGACTGCCAATACTGATTTGTAGAAAAGTCGAGAGCCAGAGCAAAGGACGTACCACGGAAATCATAACGTATCGCTGAGATTGAACTGTTGTTCAAAACGATGTTGTAGGAAGTAAACGATATTAGAATGTGCATCTTGCTGAGGGCGGGGGACTCCTATACTTTGGTCATAGTTAATAGAAGGGAATTGTTATGAAACTTGTCAAAGTTCTTTGTTGTGCGTTATTGTTCTGTTTTTTGCCCTTGACCCTGTACAAAACACAATAGTTGTTTCCTCCATGCTGAGGAACTAATCAATAGAAACGTGTTGGTTACGTAATTCATGCATACTGTATGAGTGCAAAACAAAAGATTTTGCAGGGTCGTGGACCTTCCAACATAAATCTTGGCATCTCTGTTTGCTTCTTTGATGCTTGCCGGACTTCACAACCAGTCTCTTCTCTAAACTATGCTTTGGTTATATAGATTTGTACCGCGGTATGGGTGTGGTCTTTGAGGTGTCCGATCTTTAAGTCGGGTATTATTTCTGCCCCTGTTGGCATCAAATTCCCGGTGTGAACCTCAGATAGGGTGTACCTAAATCAAGAGGTGATTTGCATGATGGCGTCATTTGACTACAACTACCAGAGTCCTTCACTTTTCTTCTGTCTCGTATGCTAATTAGGGCAATTGTTATCTAAACCCCACTGGGGCTTTAAAATTTTAAAAGAAAGAAAAAACGAACGGAATTATGCCAGTTGTAGTCAAATAATTATCATGCAAATCTGCTATTCCAGTGTTTAAATGCCAAGCAAAACGAAAAACAGCAATTCTATGCTCGATGCTTTTAACTTTCAATGTTACAGAAACGAAATATAGCTGAGCCGTTTGATATTAAAAGCACAGAATTTCAAGAGGAGTATTGGAAAATTATTATCACCAACAAAGTCAAATAAGCAGTGGAACTTCATGTTAAAGACACCGCAGTTTTAAACGTTTTGGGATACCTGAGGGATCCGAATTAGTCTTTACTTTCCTATTAGCATGATACAAAATCAAATTAAAAGTGTGTTGTGGCATTTTATAGCAGATGTTTTGCTTATTGCAAGTTCGTAATAATAATAATAATAATAATAATAACAATAATAATAATAACAATAATAATAAATAATAACAATAATAATAATAACAATAATAATAAATAATGATAATAATAATAACAATAATAATAATAATAAATAATAACTTACATAACGCCATTTCCCAGTGGTCCAATGGCGCTTCACAAAAACTTATGAAAAACTAAAATTTTAAAACAATCCAAACGATGAATAGATAAGAAGTTTAAAAGTCCTAACTGAAAGCTTCTTCGAATAACCAAGTTTAAAAGTTGAAAGAGATACACATGTTCGTAATTCTAAAAGAAGGCTGTTCCATATGGTCGGAGCGGCAACTGTAAAGGAGCGACCACCATGCGTTTTAAAATTAAATCTGGGTACAGCAGGTAGATTATGACTAGCCGATCAAGAAGTTGTCTTGTCAAGCTTATGAGGGCTAATAAGTTCCGTGATGTAACTGGGACGAGACATATACCCTATTTAGGACAGAGGCGAGTAAAATAGGTTACCCCTTTCAGGGCCTGAGGGAGGCCAAAAACCGATACAACCCCATATAGGTCAAATAAGGGAGTACCACCCCGGCCCTTTTTGGACGAAAAGTAACATAGCCTAGCGCCTAGGAACGATTAAGGTGATTCCTCAGTAGGGGCCTTTAGATCGGAGGACGAGGACGACTACGACTACGAGTTTTCTGTTCTGAGCACGCGCACTTCGAAAAATGTCGGCCTCCAAACCTTATGCGCATGCTCAGTACGGATAACTCGTACTCGTAGTCGTCCGCGTCCTCCGATCTAAAGGTCCCTACTTAGTATTGCATTGCGCATCCCTACTGCGCACGAATTTTGCGTCATTAGCGCGCGCAAATGAGCGCGAGCATGTGCAAAACGTAAGAAATTTCCCACAAGCAAGGCTTGACAGCGCAATAAAAGCTCGTTTTCTCTTAAACGAGCATGGTGACCTATATTTTATATTGCATAATAATAGTGCCCATGTTATCCTCTTTAATCTGAAAAGGAATTTAAAAAATTTATCGGAAGGAAAAAAAGATATAGCTGAAAGCGTGCACAAAACCGTTACTCAAGGATGTAAATTATGACCACGAAAACATCGACTCGACGAACGCATTTCGTCCACCTCGTTTTAAATGGTGCGATTTTTTCCACAAATTTTACATGATGTTGTTCCATATGTTCCATACTTTCTTCCTGTCAAGTTTTCTTCCGAGCATTACTTTGATAAAGTGCACTTTCAGCTACCGCAAAAATGTAACGTGGACCAATGAATAACACGCGAGATTAGCACGAGTACACGCAT
>JAHPZR010037052.1:40000-44376 GCA_019787425.1 Platygyra sinensis
AAAGAACTGGAATTCTTTTGTAAGAAATGTGAAGAACCCATTTGCAACTCTTGTGTTGCAACCATTCACCACGGCCACGCCAAAATACTTTTGAACGAAGCGGCAAATGAAAGAAAAGCAAAAGCGAAGTCTGTGATTGAATCTCAAAAGAAGTTGGGGCAACAGATGAGAAATAAAATCTTTCAGATTGACGAAAATTGTTCAAAGATTCGAGAAGAAGTTGTAAATGTGAAAAGAAAAGTTCAAAAGTTTGCTGATAACGTGATGGCCATCATCGAAGCGAAGATGCAGGACATCTTTAATGAAATTGAAAATGAAGGACAACAATCACTCGTAGGGCTTGAAATACAAAAGAAAGAGTTTGAACAACAAGGTCAGATGATCGAGACAGGAGTTGAAAAAGCCGAAGCACTTCTAGAGCAAAGCACAAGCGCTGAGATAGCACAATTAGATGATTCCTCATTAATAACAATCTTTGAGGAAGGAGTCAGGCGTGGAGAACAACAAGTCGACGGTGACCTTGAAGCAGTTCCTAAATTCAGTTTCGTAGAAAACGAAACATTACTAGAAAAAGCAATCACTGAAGGAATCGGCTCTGTCAAAACCTTTCTCCACCAGCCTAGTGTGAATCATTCAAAAGCTGAAGGAAGTGGAATCAGGGAAGCCATTGTTGGGCTTGAGGCACAGTTTATTTTGACGACAAGAAATGCTAAAGAAGAACGGTATTACGACAAACGTGACTGCGTAACAGTGGAATTGAGAAATCGTCAAGGACAGGACTGTGTCACGGAAAGACGAGTGGAAGATAACAAAAACGGCAGCTACAAGATTAGTTACTTTTCCAAAGAAACTGGAAAGTGCGTCGTGTCAGTAAAAGTGAATAAGCAGCACGTCAATGGCAGCCCATTTGCCGTTCAAGTCAAACCCAAACAGTTCAATTCTGTGTCAGTTCTGTCAAATTTTTTGAAACCAGGCTACAGCCCTGATCATCCGTCAGGCCTGATAAGCCTGGGTAAGCCCTGGGGAGTGGCAGTGAATGACCGTAATGAAATTGCAGTGACTGATAATGGTAATACCCAAGTCCGAATATTTTCAAGTTCCTTGACATGCCGGACAGTTTTTGGTAAAAAGGGTAATAAAGAGGGAGAACTTAACTTTCCTACCGGGATAGCTTTTGATATAAAGAAAAAGAATATTTTTGTGGCGGATTCTGGTAACCACCGTGTTCAGTTGTTCAGTGAGCAGGGTAAGTGCCTAAACCAGTTCGGTGGGAAAGGAAATCTTGATCATCAGCTTGAGTTTCCCCTTGGTTTGTCTGTAGACAGTAACGGAAATGTTATTGTCGCTGATTCAGGTAACAAAGCAATTAAGATATTTTCTCCTGGTGGCCGGTTTTTACGTAAAATTGGCGAAGAGGGTTCTTTCACCTATCCCTATCACTGTATTCAGTGTGACAACCATTTTATAGTATCAGATAGTGATGAAAATTCTATCAAAGTATTTGCTAGGGATGGAAATTTTTTGTACAAATTTGGAAAGCGTGGGGAGGGAGACGGGGACTTCAATACACCTCGTTGCTTGTCAGTTGACAAAGCAGGGCACCTGATGGTCTGCGATGAATTCAATGACAGAGTTCAGGTGTTTGAACTCAGCGGAAAGTTTGTAACAAAGTTTGGAAGAAAGGGCAGTGAGGGAAGAGAGTTAAATAATCCAGTTTCTACAGCAGTTCTTAGCGATGGTAAAATAGTTGTGTCCGACTTAGGTAATCATCGCATTCAAATTTTTCAATAGATTGATATAATCATCAGCTTCACCGTGACTTGTAACTTTCGAGCCATTTCTTAGTTGAGTGTGGTGTGATCTGCGCTGAATCGTAAACAAGAGCGCGGGGTTTGTTTTAGATTACTTAGCGCCTTCTTGGATTAGCTGGAAATTTACGACAGTGGAGTTACTGACTCTGGTTTACCAAAGCGTAGCCATGTGTAATAAGAAGCCTCGCTCCGATTCTGTGATTCAACTGTACTATTCTAAGTTTTGATAAAATATATTTTACAAAAGAGTCAGTATTTTGGGCTGGATTGAACAATCGAAGCGTCGTAAAATGAAAGCTGAAGATTATTTATATTGAAGACAAGTTGGGATATGGAGGAATTGGAGAAGGCCGAAAAAACTTGTAGTTGAACTTTTTGATAAGGGCGGATTTTAATACAGACTAATGAAGATTAGAAAACCTTTTAAAAAGTTGCTTATCATTGATTTTGTTTATTGTTTTTTAATTCAGTAACATTAACTGAGACCGTTTTAAAGTAAAGTCAAAGGGCGCTGAGAGCCAGCTCATTCTGGTAATGGACGATTTTCATTGTGCCTGTTATTGCTGGTCATCCGAACCAATAGGGTTTTGATGATATTGTAATGGGGCACTGGTATTTTTTATGAATGAGGAGATTATGATAGTGTGAGTTAACTGTATTCAAGTAACAAACTAGAGGGGTGGGGGGAGGTTAATGCACATGCTCTGTGGGAAAAATTGAAATCTTCAGAAAGTCAGAAATGGTATTTTGGGGTAATGGAATACCTTGCGTCATTATTCATACCGTTATAGTACACTTTATAGTAATTATCTGGAGGTGACTGGCCATTCAGAGCCTTTTTTTTTGGCCCATCTCCCCTGCTTTGAAGGCCAAATTTTTTTATATGCCCCCCCCCCCACTCCTTATTCTAGGAGCATCCCCATGCTTCATAAAAAACTGGACAGTGTCTTACGATTAGAAAGGTGGAGTGGAATGTTGTGTGGTTATTTTGGTATTGCCACATGACATTAATAATTGAAGTTAACACAAGATCACTTTATTTCAAAATGAGAAAAAAACATCAACAGCAAAATGGTAAATTGAAACCGAGTAGTGTTATAATCTGAGATACAGATGGATTACGATGCATCCCCGTGTCTTGATATGGTGCTTCCCATGCTGACTATTTACAAGCAAGTCGCTAATTAGTCTACATTGAAAATTACCCAGTTGACATAGTAACAATAACAAATGTTAGGAATGACATGCAAGCAGTAGAACTTTTAATTAAAATTTGAAATAAAATCTGAAGTCCTGAAAGATACTAAGAAAGAAAGTAAAACATTTGTTTGTTTTCTGTCATTAAGACTTGCCATCATACATGTTAATGAAGAAGTTACCATCCTTACAACAATGAAACAGTTCTCTTTGTCTCTATTGGCAAGCTGTGCATCCTTATCTCCTGAGAACTGTCTTTGTTTACATTCTTCTAATTTGCATTTATTTGAACTTGCTGATTTTTGAATTGGCTTATTCCCACATGTCATTTCATAAGTGTTGAAATTTAGCACTGGCATTGTTGACATATAATGATATTCTTGTATATGGCCAATATAAATATTGGTCTGTCTGTCTATTGGTATTGACTGGATTTATAACTGTAACAGGGGGCAAATTTGCATTTGACTCTATGATGTTGATAGTGATATTCAGAGAATTTGCAACAGCTTGAGTTAATAATATTATCTACCCATGTTCCTTGCCTTGCCATATTATTCTCATAGTTCTGCCAAGAGTATTCAAAGTCGCTTTCCATATCTGTCCTGATTTAGCAAAAGATAGCCTTGGAAAGCCAAATGCAATCCAGGCTATTTTCCCCCACCCTGCCCTCCCCCTGTAGGGACTTAAGGGCCCCCCACCTAACCCAAGGTACTCCTCCCGTAGACGGTCAAAGCTAAGCTAACAGGAGGCAGCCGGCTGCTAAGGCCAGCTGCCAATAAGCAAAGTCAAGAACCAGTACTGACCCTTAAAGCAGAGCAAAAGTCTTTGTTGAAACAAGACAAAACACTGAACAAACCCACCCCCCCCCCCCCCTAGCGGGCCTGAAATTCAACAACTGAGCCTGGGCTCCCTAGGGTGGCTAGACCAAGGCCTGGGCTAACTGCCCCAATGGTGCATGACGCAGCCCCCCCTCAATTTTTTTCGACGCCACTGGCTTGAAGGTCGACTGTCGTCGACCTTCAAGCCCGGATTCCGGAGTCCACGTTTTGTCAAATCAGGACAGATATACAACTCAGGGTGATGCAGAACATGCTGAACTTCAAGACAGCATATATACAAATGATACTCAGGGGTGTTATATAGCTGGCAAGAGACAGTACGGAAAAAAACAGTTTCCATCTCCCCCGGCGTGCCCAATCGATGAAAACCAATAATCGATATAATCCTTGTCAATCAATATAGTCGATATTAATTAATCAATTAATACCGGAAATCGATGAAAATCGATTACCAAGGAAATTGTGAGTATCGATTTTCATCGATTGTCATCGATGCATCGATTTTCATCGCTATTATCGATTTTTC
>JAHPZR010037053.1:0-36222 GCA_019787425.1 Platygyra sinensis
CTCTCAAGTTAAAAATTTACATCTTGGGTAACAAACATGCTTTCATTAAATTGTTCACAACTGAATGATTACAAAAGCACTGATTATTTTACAGTTTTTCTTTGGTAATATTCATGTATTTCACTTTTTCCTTATTGTTTGGTATAATAAAGCAAAATATTTAGGGTGCAACCTCCTGTGAGAAATATTTGAAATAATTGCCTCCCTCGAATATCGCCCCCTTTTGGAGCGAAAAAAAGAAATAATCGCCCCCGGCTATTATTCGAGAAAATACAGTATTTACTGGTACTCATTTCAGCTCAGAGAGTTTATATTTAAACCAAAAAACTTGGTATTGCTCATTCAGACCACTGTTAGAGCTGTGTGTTACATCTCAGTTTGGGTAGTCACATAACACAGTCAGATATGTTTCCTTATCTTTGGTATTTGACAACATAAGAACCTAGAGAACAATATGTCCCAGATGCAACATAGTGAGGTCTATTCTGTACCTGCCATTGTGCTGTTTTTAGTAATTTCATCTTTTTAATCTTTTACGAGTAGATTAAGTTAAATTCTTGTTAGCGTCCTGGGCCCGGCATCCTCGGAAACCCAGGGGCTACTAGCCGGGACGATGCGATATTTTCAGGCGAAAGTTTACTTCAAGAGCTGGAGAGCCGGAGCTGGAGCGCATCGTCCCGGCTAGTAGCCCCTGGGTTTCCGAGGATGTGCAGAGATCCACTGTAATTGCGTTTGCTGTGGTGGTATCCCTGCCTATGTATAGACAATAGCGTCCATTTGGCATGAAAATATGCTAGGATATTTGTCCACAGACATCTATTCCGAGAATAGGGACGCCTGATCGCAGATTATTCCGAGAAGGGAACAGTTTTCCAAGAGCGTAGCTCGAGGAAAACTGTGAGCTTCGAGGAACAGATAATGTCCAAGGACAAATCTCCAAGAACATTTTGACCCCAAATGGAGGCTATCATGTTTATTATCCTTCAATCGTGAGCGAGCGAAAATATTTGATGGATTATAAAAGGTAATATTTTTGGCAAAGTTGGGTAAAACTAATATTTCAAGTTCTTGTTATTTGTTACGTGGTAAACTTGAGAATCTCTCGGATTATAATTTTGCTAAAAGAGCCAAAATCTTGCCAGCATCTGGGATGGTTTAACAGAAAAACACAATGTTCAGGTGATCAGGGTATTGAAAATGCTGGGCTTGTCAGTTCATCTTTTAATTTACCAGTTCATTGAGCAAGAACCAAAAAAGGTAGAGAAAAGCAGCTCTGCAAACACCAGGGGGCAAGACATCTTTTCCTCTATTATTTTCATACCAGCTTTTTGATGTCTCTCTTTTTTGTTCACTTTGGGCAAAACTAGGTGGATATAGTGGGCCTGGTCACACTCTACTGAAATTTAACTTTTGACAGGTTGCATACAACAAAAAACACTGCACTGTCATTCAAATGATCCTAACCATTTTATTTACAGTCATTGTGATAACTAGTCTTTTTGACAGGTTTCATTTGGGTTGTCACATAACACTTCGCTGTTACATAACACTACATAACAACGCCAATTGATACCTGGTAAAAGACTATAGAATAAGCCAGCCTATTGGACAGAAATGGCTAATAAAATTATGTGCATTAACTTGCTCAAAAAATTTTGTTTGTTTTGTACACTGATGTACAGAGGAAAAGCAAGTACCTCTCTTCATTTTACACCTAAAACCAACAGCAATGTTATTGCCTTTTCAAATTCAAGTGCCATTAAAGGCAAAAAGGTGTACTTGAAAATTGTTAATTACTTTGTAAAGGCTTAATCCAACTGATAAACCACTATTTATGGTCTATTTTCAAAAACTTGACATATTTTTGAAAAAATTGAAGTGAATTAAATTACATGTATAACAGTATTTGAATTCAACCTCTGCTGAGAGGTGCACGTCTCCAGGACGTCTAAAATGAAAAATGTCACACTGTGTTCAATAGTCAATAACATACATGTCTGTTTTCATGTTGCCTGAGATATATACACAGCTATACAAGCACAAAAATAAAATAATTTAAAACACCTAAAGTAAATTGACATAAATTATTTTGGATTTCTAAAAGAAGTATTTTTTTCAGCAAGGCTTGGTTACCAATCTTTCCGGCCAAGGAATGGTATTACAGTCAAAACAAGCTTGTCCGAGTTTGCTAGGATGTTATGCACTTCCGACATGGTCTTACTTGCAGTGCTCTCTCCGTTGATTTCAAGAATCTCATCACCTGGATTTAGAAGGCCAGCCATGAACTTTGAAGAGGAACAATCCATAATTCGACTTACAAAGACTCCTTTCTTATACTGCTGAAAACCCTTCTGAATGAAAAATCCAAACAGCCCACCAGGGCTCCTCTGCAATTCCAAAACATAAGCACTTCCAAGATCTTCACGCATGGCAATGATTCTTCCCAAACTTTGGCCCCCTGTTGGCCGGCTTACTGCAGTTCGGCAGTCAAACCATTTCTTTGTCAACTCGTTCACATGTATAGACTCTTTTTTGGACTTCTTCTTGCGAAATATACTTCCACTTTTGCTTTTGCTTTTACCCTTATCAATAGATAATCTTGGTTCTCACCAACAGGCACATCATTTACTACATAAAGACCAGATCGGCGACCAAACTTTCTTTTCTTCTTCTTCCTGTTTTCATCAAAACCAGCAGGTAGAGAGTTGCTATAAGAAGATGAAGTCATAACACTACCAAGACTATTGCTCCTACCAAGCTCAGGCATGCTTCTCCATTTTTGAACCATCATGTCCCTAGGATCAGTCTCAGATATTGGATTAAGCTGGTATGTGCTGAAATATCTTTCACGGGCTGACATGTGTGGACGCAATAGAAATTCACTCCGTACACTGCAGACTGTTTCTGCATCTGAATCACTCTCATCATGACTTCCGCTGAAACTACGACTCTCTGAAAAGATGCTCCTCCGATAGATGCTTGAACCTGTTTAATGCAAACCAAAAATTCATGTTACAAAATTGAGATCAAGTTGAGTGTTTTATAGTGCGATAGGTTTAGAGCTTGTTTCATTTTAAAACTAGACCACAGACATTTTCACTTAGAGAATAGACATTAGGGTACATGGACATAGTGCCAACTGCATATGAAGGTAAATTTTCCACATTTGCAAATCTGTGTTTAATTTTGATTAAACTTTGAGAAGAAAATGAAATATTTCAAATGACCACATTTGTAACCATTTGCATTGTTTCAAAACAAAAGTTGACAATATGCTGACAAGCTAAGCATGAAGAAGTAATCAAATGGAAGAAAAACAGGCGAATAATTATTATTTGCTTCTGGAACTAACAGTCTTCAACATCTTCAACATCCATTTCTAAAAACAGGCTTAACCAAAACATTACTTTAGCCATGGAAGCTCTAGTGCCACCTGCAACAACGTTTCTTCCAACTTTTAATTTTGTACAAAGAGTAATAAATGACTGCGTTATTTTGGCACAAAATTGTTTTATTTTAGTAAACGACAAGACTTAATTTCCATGAATTTTATATTTGAAAAATTAACCAGAAATAGGAACAGAGACAACAACCAATTTGTTGCTATTTTTCCATTCCGTATTCCTAAAAACCAATATTCCAGCAAAATTCATTATGGCTACAATATATCTGTTATTGATTTTTGTAAATAAAGTTTTAGCTAGTGAAATGCTAACCAAAAAATTATGAGGACAAAAACATATTTTAAACCACAGAAAACGCTCAATTCAGAAAGGTTTAACTTCACAATAAAAAAAACTAATATCATATGGAAACTCTCAAAACCTTTTAAAATCATGCACTAATCCTGGTATTTTAAAATTTGAGTTCATGTCCAATTTACTGCTGAAACGCTCTGACAACTCCTTTTTCCGAATGCAACAAATCGTCTTTCAAGGACTTAATTAAATATTTAAAAAAATAAAAAATGCTTGACTTTAAAGCTTGCTAATGGGAAAATTTTTGACCAGTACAGTTGATGGAAGCAATGTTTGTGTCAAATGAATTAATTTTCTGCTTAACGCGTAGTACGACATGTTCTTTAATGAAATGCAAGTATTTTTAGCTTGAACAAGTAAAATATCTTCCTAAACAGTTGTAAGGCACGACATCGCAACACGGTCTTCCAGACAAAAAAAAACATTGTAAAAATTGCATTCAGTTTATATATTTCGGCTGGATATGTCTGCAGACTGTCTTAAAATGGCGAAATGTTTGCTTATACGACCATAAAGACAGGAAAAAATCTCGCCCCTTCTCTAATTTAGATGAAATTAATGTTGGAGCAATTTTGTTTTAACACCAGCTGGCTAAAAGCCGACAATCTGTAAACAAATCCTCCCACCACAGGTAACAATTAAGCCCAAAATATGACCAATCGACTGTGAGAAATCAATCAATGTTGCCATTATCGAACAAACTCGAGGGATGTGCGCTCTTTTGCTCCCCAATAAATCGGTCCTTCTTTGCATCGTAATTAATTTTATGCAGCTCATGATCTATTAAATCACTGAATAAACATACGATAAAAGATTGGACACCGATATATAGTTGGTAAATTGCTCTTTACCTCAACCGCACTCGCTCGCCAAACACGAAAGCGGTTGATTTTTTTTTCAACCCGAAAATTACGTTAATTTTCGTTTTTCCCCTCGAGGTCAACCAAAATAAATGCAGAAGTTTCGCCTATTTTTGGATTGAAAAAGTATTTTTAGACTAAGATCTATAGATCCAATCGCGCACAAAAAGAACGTTTTGCGTCATTCGACGGAAACGAACATTTGAAAAATCGCCGTAGGAAGTGAACAGCCCCTAAAATAAAGCAATATTATAAAACATAGACGAAGAAAAACATTGTTGAAACGGTAAAATTTCTGGCGTACATCAAGAGAATATTGGCCGAGTGATGCCGAGTGCTCGTTTTAAAAGCAAATAATCTTCTGACTGATTTACCGGAAATATAAAAGCTTTGATCAAAATGATGAATATTTCTTAGCTATTAAATTTCTCGAAAAATAGCTTTTATCTGCGCTTCCTGGCTTTAAGACGCCCTCAAGCTTACCCCTGCATATACCATTTAAATTCATGTTACTTTGAAGATCCTTTCTTAAATAATGTTTTCAAAAATAGCACTCCAAACCAAAATACAGAATCTATTATGACCGATTCATTTCATCCAACATGCCGATCTATAAAATAAACTGTAAGAAAAAGAGGATTTTCTTGATAAACTTAAGATATATATATACCGGTATATATATATAAATTATATATTCTTTTATTTGGTCAAATTTCCAGAAACGAATGACTAAAATGCAAATGAAACCCCCCAAAACCTTGGCCGGCATGAGTGAATAAATTTCGTCCCTCAAAGGTAACTAAATCTCATCTATGAAATATTCAAAGCTTTAACCTGCATTATCGCGCAACCTGCAGCATAAAGAGAGCTTACGGGAAAAAATCAAAATGCTCTTATCGACATTATATAAATAAACACCATGTAAAAAGTCGCATGTATGCACATGGCGAGATGAGAGAAGATCGCAGCCAACAACAACAATAAAAAATTGACCACAACTTACCCCGTCTAATTTGTCCAGACAAAGATCCGCTTTGATTATGTCTCTGTTGGCTGCAAGTAGAGCTGTTAGCAGCTGTAGGGATGTCCAAGCTTTCAGACTGAATTTCCTGATTTCTGTAAGCCACAGATTTTAGAATCCCACGCCGATCTTTACTACGGCTTTTGTGGCTGTCAGAATCGGAGCCGGTCAACTCCTGGGAATTGGTTCCTGACGACAAGGCTGTCAAACTTTTCGACTTCTGCGGAAGAGACTGAGTGCCGCTTAAACGCGGATCTATCCATCTCAGAGGTCTAGATGACCTTGAATTGGGAGTACATGGACGATCTGTGGATATTCCACTGTCCTTGTCTGATTCCACGCTCTCTCCAGGATACAGAAAGTGGCTATTACTAAAAGAGGTCGGCGTCGGTTCGTGGGACGTCTTCGAATGCACCGACTCACGGTCGATTTCATCGAACGCACTATCACAGCTATCCTCGAGGTTATGAAGTTTCATGGCTACCGAAAGAGGAGGTGGCCGTGTCCTTGATATAGTGACAACATTGGAACTTTGATCGTTTGTTCCACTTTGCAGCACTTGTAACGTATCTGTTTTCGTTGTTTGTATTTCTTGATGCTCCACTGATTTCGGTTCAAGCGACTCGGAACGATCAAAGCTTCTACTTCGCCGGTTCGAACCAGTTGACGATAGCGAAGAGGTTCTAGTGGAATTTTTGAATATTTCAGGATACTTAAGTTCCAATTCTTTAAAGCGATTCCGAGCTCGTTGTAACATCTCCTTGTGGGCATAGAGGTCCTCTTCGAACATGACGCTCTTTCGAAAGCCGTTTCGCGACGAAAGATCGACCATACTCTTTGAAAATCCGTTTCTATGGCTATATGGTGACGATGAAACAGGTTTATTTCTCTCCGATAAATAAATGTCCGCAAAGTCAGTCACATCAGTTCTTGATGACATATCAAAACTCTGAGCTCCCGAAATTCGACGTGGACTTCTGTTCAGATGACATGCTGATGACTGGTTTACTTCCTCTAGTGAATTCTCCGATCTGTGCATCTTCTCTACCACTGCCATGTTTTTAACACTCTAGATCTGTGGTGAAAGATCGCGACCTTTAGTGAAAATCGCTTCCTTAAAATCTTCACTTTCGGAATCAAAGATTTCTTGGGAGACCCGCTGCTAAAGAGCGACTGATATTTGAGACAGAAAATTCGTTGTAAGAATGTGTTTGACGTCATTTTCAGTAATAAACGAGAGCTCATTCGAAACCAACCAATCACACTTCACTTCCGATGTATGCTAATTGTTTAGAATATCCCAAAATAGCTGCCCGCGCGCGACTCCAAAGACCTCACAACAGATGAGAATTCTTTGTTCTTTTTTTCGCGTTACCATTTCTATATGCCATTAGTGATCGCAAAACGTAAGACCTGGAGTAAGTAATCTGTAATATTTCAAAACAGTTTGGATATTTACTTCAAACATCGGACCTAATACGAGGTATGGATGGAAAATCTTACTAGCAAACTGCAATGACTCAACATCATTAAAAAACTCCGGCAGTTCAGGGGGTCAATTTAAACAATATATTGCAATATCGGACCGTCGTTTAAAGATTTTTTTCTACCATTTTTGGAATCGCGACTTTCAGCTTCTTTGTCTCATAATTGCGTGTTGTTATAATACAGTCGATGTCAACACTACAAACTGGTCAAAACACGAAACAGGAATCCTTACTTCCTCACCCACTTACCACTTGCAAATCAGACGTAATGGACTCTTTTTAGATCTTGACCCCTGACTACCATGTGATGTGCTTTTTTTAATGATATTACTATTTTTTTAGTGCAACGTGACTTCTAACCACGGGGCGAGCAAATTTGAACGACAGTCACTCGTAGTGCGTACTACTGATCTGCATCACAAAGAACAGGGATCTTGTCACCCACACATCTGGTACTACCACGCATGCATTGACAGAAACAGCATCTGAACTCCCAAAATAACAGAGCTTCCTTCAGCATTGCAACTTCTAGATTTCTTAGCTATACGTAATGCAATCGACCAACACTCCGCTTATTAACTTTGGCTCAAGCGCCAGGTTTTTACACCTGTCTAGCCGGGTAATACGCGGTGATAATACCACATTAAGCTAACCCCTTTTTCCTCGTAAAAGAGAAAACCATTTTTGAGAGATTGAGATTCACCAAACTCACGATAAAAATATACCCAAGCTGTAAGCTACACAGCATTTTTATCATTTCTCCTGATTCGATTTTTCTTTGAGACTCTGTTCATTGAGAGTAATGGGCTCCTTCGTAAAAAATTGAAACAAAATAAAGCATTTGAAATGTCTAAGTAAATACATAGTTCATCGTCAATTTGTTTGGCAATATATTCGTTTTATATGCATGTTACAACTGTAAAAAAGTTTATCCAACCTCATAACATGTATGTGAACTACAATTACCCATCCTAGGCTAGACTGTGCCTTCGAACGAGCAAAAGAAAATCATACATTTGAATCACACGACGTCTTACCAGCTGCACTGGAAAGAGAGTAGGAGCAAGACGCCCCCAAAACAAACCTTCAACACCAGAATCGTTTTCATTTCTCATTTAAATATTTTTTGTTCCCTTTTACCATCGGTGGGGTGGTTAATCACCCTCTCTGACGAACAAGTTAACACTGAAAACGTCATATCTCTTAATATTTCTTTTTAAACTAGTGATTGATGGTTGGCAAGTATCAAATGTTTACCATCGTGTGTATTTTTTTATTATTATTTTGTTCCGGTATACGTACGTGCTTTGAAACGTGAAACATTAAGCAAGAAAAACGGCTGAAAACAAGAACAGTTGCTCGCATAGAGGGCATCTGACGCTGTTGGAAATAAAAACATTAATTTTTTTTTCCACCTCCAAATATCGCCAGGTTACTTATTACAAATTAAACAAATTCTGCGCAATTTTTGTGAGAGGTCGCCTCAGGGCCAACTAAAACAAAGTGAAAAGATCTGAGCTTAGCCTCGAGAAAAGCTAGTGGTAAAAAAATGCTCCAAAAAAAGAAACGCGGTGGATTCGAACAATAGAGAGATTAAGCATGACGTTTACGGCAAACGGCAAATGACAAAAATGAAACTTTTGCCGTCTGTCTTCAACTCTCTGTTCAGGATAATCAAAATATTTGTATTTGCAGTCAATAGTAGGAGATACTTTTGTATTTTTGTATGATTTATTTTAAGGATTACAAGAAAAGAATAGAAAATCAGAGGTGACCTTTGCCGTCTGCCGTAAACGTCATGCTAAACTCTCTAATGGCAATAGGCCCTTTGCAGTTTACGACCACATGGTACAAAAACCGCCATGCTGGAGAGCAAACCGCCCACTGGGATATCCAAAACAAAAGAATATTTAGTTAAGTTGCTTTGTTTTGGAGGTCCCAGTGGGCAGTTTGCTCTCCAGCATGGCGGTTTTTGTACCATGTGATCGTAAACTAACTAAACTAACTAAACACACTGACTATGATGTGACTTGTCTGACTGGGAGCGCTCGTCTTCCTCATTATCATTATATTACTACTGTAATTGTTTTCATTGACAATAGTGTACAGTATTTGCAATGTTTAAAGGGCCTATTTCTTCGTCGTCAGGCCGACTTCTCTGAATCTTTGAGCAAATTGTAGGTGACTTACAGAGAGGGGTTGATTAGAGGTTAATCATTGTGATAGGCCATTTCACTGTGCTATTTAAAAGAAAATTCAATGCTTTCGAATTGCGATTCTTTGGTATCATGATGAAGCGCAAGGAATAATGGAGCGCGGGAGAAGAGCTCGAGTGCATCAGTCGCATCACGCGTGGACTCCTGTAACTCCGCTCTAAGGAGATTGTTTTCATACTTAGAAGATCGGTCGACTTGAGATGATCAGTTTTGGCGGATCGCAGACGGAATAATGGTCATTGGTTGAGGAATGAGGACGTGCGAGGGGAAAAATATCTTTGCTCGAGCAAAAAGATCCACACTGACTATGATGTGACTTGTCTGACTGGGAGCGCTCGTCTTCCTCATTATCATTATATTACTACTGTAATTGTTTTCATTGACAATAGTGTACAGTATTTGCAATGTTTAAACAGTAGAAAATATCTTTTTGGCTGAAAAAAAGAGCGTTTCGAATCAAAACGGCTGCGTGATTTTAATTCCTCCTCTTAAATCTGTGTTGATCAACCGTGGACCGAAACCGCCGTCAGCGATCAGTTTGAGTTTGTCATTAACCCGGCAACTCACGAGTTGTCAGAACCATGAATCTGCTTACTCAGAAACCCGCAATGTCCCCGCGCTAGCCAGTGTGACACAAAGAAAAACAAGTTGTTTTGAACCAAGAAAAGCATCTGTTTCCTTCACCTGTTGTTTTTTCTGGTTGTGTAAAACAGCAGGATAAAACGGCTGGAAATAACGAAATAATATAACAGAGTCAAATGTTTCAATAAAATCAACACGAAGATCATAATTGATGAGAAAGAGTGGCTCTCGGCTATTTACCATTCAAAATTTTATTTTTCTTTGGATTTTGCGGGCGCTCCGCCCAATATTTAGTGATGAGAGTGGGCGGTGAGCACGCAGTAAACAAAATTTTACCAGAGTGGTTTACGATAAGAAATTACTGATATGTATGTAGACAGCAATGTAACCTTTATCAGTTGAGAGGCTCCCAGAAATCTCATGGGCGAGTAGAGAGAGCCAGAGAAAAAAATCGCTTTCATCTCTTGTTGTTTTTTTAGGTCTTGTGAAACAGCAGGCTAGACTGAGCCTAGCAGACGTTCTTTACTTCTTACAGTCCAATGAGTGTTTCTAATGTTTATCTGTGATCCCTTTTAGCTAGGCTCAAGCGTCTCACCCTTACAACACCTTATAATTCCCGCTAAATTTCGAGAGAAAAAATATACTGTTAGTTGTCTAAACTGAAACTAGCTGGAATGTAAATAACGAAACTATGCAGTGTCCAAAGCCCGGGGGGTACTCCCAGAAAAAATGGGTGGGGGTGTGCGGCCCGTTTCCCAAAACCCTTACCCTATTTATGACCAAAATTTGCGTTATTCCCTACCCTATTTATGACCTGACCAAGAATTCGAAACTCTATTTATGACCCGACCATTACTTCTCGGAAGTATACCGGAAGCATTGCTTCTTAGAAACATACCCACATCAAGGCTAGAGTAAAAAAACCATACCCTATTTATGACCAAAATGGCCAAAACCAGCTAAAAGCGATACCTATTTATGACCAAAAAGGCTGAAAAACCATACCCTTTGGGACCGCACATAACTATATAGCCCATATAAGGGAGTACCCCCCCCCCGGTTCAAAGTTTGAAAACAGAAAGTAGAAAAGGAAAGAAGCAGAAGATAAGAAGGAATTTTGTTTTTAATAATTCACTCTCCTTTCGAGTCCTGCAAACACAGCGGATGTGAATCGACATTGAGGCGAGTTAAAAACATATAGAAGATGGTGTTCTATGTTAATTCTCCCTAACAAATAGATTCTATGTTGCCGTGCGTCTGTCCATTAGTAGATCACAGATGACGTCAAAATGTCGTAAGAAAAACAGCATCACTGGCACAAGAACCGTCTGGCGAGTAAGTTACTGTTGTTTTTACCACATTATGACGTCTTCTCGATTAATCGCACGGCAACCCTTTGTTTTATAGCGGAGCTCCTGCGAACTGAAGGCGAACAAGGGGAGCCCCATACCTTATGACGAGTCTATGGCTCTAGTCCCAGTCTTTTGACCTCTTTTTATATGTATAATTTTATCTCTTTTCGGTCAACATGATCTCCTCTTTGAATTAACCATTATCGTTAATTCAAAAGTTCCCTTGAATTTACGATTATTGTTAATTTAGAACACTGTTTCCCAGGCTATTTCAGAAAAGTAAGGGTACATATGAATGTTGTGCCGCGTAGCACTGGGAACACAAATAGTGGAACCAGAGAATTAACTCTGAAGTGTAAATTATAGTGCTACTTAAACCCATGAATAACTCACTGGGCGTTAGCCCTAGTAAAGGGAAACAGGGAACCTTACGAGGCAAAGAAAAAATCTTTTGACCTCGGTGGGAATCGAACCCACGACCTCCGGAATAGATCGTCCCCGACTTTCTCTGTGCGACCTTGTAGCTCAGTCGGCAGAGTAACGGTAGATCTATTTCGGAGGTCGTGGGTTCGATTCCCACCGAGGTCAAAAGATTTTTTCTTTGCCTCGTGTGGTTCCCTGTTTCCCTTTACTAGGGCTAACGCCCAGTGGGTTATTCATGGGTTAAGTAGCACTATAATTTACACTTCAGAGTTAATTCTCTGGTTCCACTATTTCAGAAAAGAACAAACTGAGAAAAAAATTCGTATTATTTGAACTGGATTTGAACCGGGAACTACCCGGCGCAGGTAGGAACGGCTACTTACAACTAGGCCACTGAGGAAAAAGAAGACGGGAAGTAGTTTAACTAAATATTTAATAGAGTACTATAGAATATCACTGATCTACACTGATTAGGCTTAAGCGCAGATATTAAATGGTTAGCTGTTTGTTAAGGTTTGGTGGTTGACCTTTTCCATTCACTTTCTGAAATTATTTTTTAGCGAGTAATTATATATGCCCCACCGGGGGCAATAAGGACTAGATAATTATATATGCTTACTACAGGGTGTAGAATATATAAGTGCATGAATTATATTGTTTTAAAATCGAGTTTTGACCAACCAGCAACGTGGTGGTCTAATGGTTAGAGGAGGGGATTAGAAAGCAGAGATTCGTAGGTTCGAGTCCTGTCCGAACACTGATGATTGTCTTTTTCAACAAAAATGCTTACCTCCCAGAATTCCTTTCAGACTGTTAGTGTTCTAAATCAACTATAATCGTAAATTCAAAGGAACTTTGGAATTCAAAGAGGAGATCATGTTGTTTCGGTCCAGACATATTCAAGTTTTTAAGATATGCAAATTAGGGACGGACCATTAGAAAAGTGATGGGGGGGAGGGGAAAAAACCAAAAAAAAAATCATGCAAGGGAAATTGCCAAGAAAAAAAATTCGTGCAAAGAAGAAGGTAAAGAAAAAAAATTCATGCAGAAGGAAGGTCCAGGTCCGGTTGCTATTGCGTGACGTCATTTATCTGTTAGGTTGCTGTCATCGCAAGAATTTTGCGGTTCTATTGTGGTTTGCGATAATTGCTTTCAATAAAAGAAACTGTGTACTATAAGTAACCTGGTAATTTTCAGATATGATCTGGCGGCATAATTTATTTTTTTATAATAAATTTTCACAACGCGGGTTTATTGTTCGCTTACACATAATAGAGACTTCGAGTTCCAATGAACCCGTCATCGGTCATTGAAAACGAGCACAAAACGAGACTTGCCTCCCGAATTAGAAGATATGGTGTTTCTCCTGACGCATTTGTGCGAAATTGATCCAGTTTTCGGTCGAATTTTCCTCGTGGAGTTAAAGAAGGCGCGCTTGTTTTCCTTTCGCGGGAAGAACGACAAAGAAGCTGCCCCTGGATATACGTTTGGATTTGTTGTTGCGGCAAACCATTAAACAGTTGTTGAAAACCAAACAAAACCAACAACCGCGATTGGCTTATACATGAATTCAATCACCTGAGAACGACAGAGAGAACCAAACTGAGTGTCTTCAGCTAGCGCTAGCCGTGACCAACCTCGTAGAGCATCGAATCAAGACAACAAGACGAAGGTACCAAGTTATATCATTAGATTAATCTTTCATTTATATGATAATTAACTTACACGGATTGTCACGCTTTTAGATAGTATGGGGACTAGACAGGTACTAAAAATCACTGTTTTCATTTGTGAGTTAGACCCTATACTGAGTCCATCGTACAATAGTTTTCTGAAAGACAATTATTTCGGATACATAGAAAATCCGTATAGGTACATATTATAAATGCTCTCTGGTTTGCCCACGCAAACGTCCACGTAGAATTGACGTTGCCGAGGGTTAGAGGATATCTTCGGGTTCACCCAGGCTGAAGTCCATGCAACACAGTTGCTGATGAGTGCTTCAAAATATGTAACAAAATCGTCAAAGTTATTTTTCCGACGTGCGTGAGGTACATTATAGGAACATGTTACATATCCTTTCAGGTTCACCCAGGCTGAAGTACATATTATTTTTTACACGGCCCCATAAGCTATATTAGCTTTAAAACACACCGTGTTTAAAAAAAAGATGTTGTTGTTGTTGTTGTTGGAGTTCACGAGTAATTCGAGATATGTAACAAAATCGTGATAGAGATTTTTCCGCCGTGCGTGACATTATAGGAACATGTTACATATCCTTTCTGGTTCACCCAGGCTGAAGTCCATGCAATACAGTTGCTGAGTGCTTTGGGATATGTAACAAAATCGTCAAAGTGTTTTTCCGTCGTGCGTTGCATTATAGGAACATGCTGTGGTGGGTTCAGGTTCACCCAGTCTCATTGAAGTCCATGCTGTACAGTTGTTGAGTGCTTCTGGATATGTAACAAACTCGTGATAGTGATTTTTCGGTCGTGTAGTTTCCAGAATCGCTTCGCATTACTTGAAAACAATAAGATTATGAGCTCGTGATTTCTATCAGGCATAGTAATCGTGAGCGTAACCTCTTGAGAGGTTTTTGAAAACCTCGTTGCAATAATTTTTGAGAATTTCTGACTGCACATAAACATAAACTGATTTTCAAAGTGTCTGGACACATGACGCGTTTTGTGGAACACAAACGATCACTGCCAGGATATGATTACACTGGAATGTTACAAGCCACTGGTATCCCGTGGAGATGTAGAACTAAAAGTTCTTCATCTCCACGGGATCCAAGATCTGTTTTTGGTTGCAAAGAACGTCTGGCTCGTTGTGCTACAACATACACTGTATACTGTATTGTAATGGAAATAATAAAATAAAATTTGTAATAAATTAATATTAGAATCTGGTATCTTTGTAAATATTATATGCTATAAAATTCGTTATGCCCAGAATAAAAATTAGAGGATGAGTCTTATCCCCTTGAACCCTTGAACCCTTGTCTTATCCCCGTTTCGTAGCAAGATAGAGCAATCATTAGACTGTAAAATAAATGTAGCTAGTGCGGATATCTAAAATACGCGGTCTATATGCTTTTATACTTAGAGCTTTTAATGAACACTGGTTTAGTTGTCATTAGTATAATTCGATTGTATGTTTTTAATATCTATGGAAAATTGGAATTCGTAATTTTATAGAATTTTGAACTTTTATTATCAATTATACCCTACTCTGTTCTTTTAGCCTTTTTAATCTTGTAATTATTGTGAAATTTCAATAAAGTTTTTATTATTAATATTATTAATAACAATAACAATAACAATTACAATAACAACAATAACAATAATAATAATAATAATGCAAGTGAAGAATGATCATCGCAGTTAATTTTCCAATTTTAAGCAATTGGAAAGAAGAAGCCTGAAAAAATCAGGGCTTCAGCGGGATTCGAACCCGTGACCTCCGCGATACCGCGACTTCGAATCCGTGAAGCCCTGAATTTTTTCAGGCTTCCTCTTTCCAATTGCTTAAATTGGAAAATTAACTGCGATGATCTTTCTTCACTTGCATCTACAACCGCAGTTCAAATATGAATTATTTTTATATACCTCACATCAATAATAATAATAATAATAATAATAATAATAATACTAATAATACTAATACTAATACTAATACTAATACTAATACTAATACTAATACTAATACTAATACTAATACTAATACTAATACTAATACTAATACTAATACTAATACTAATAATAATAATAATAATAATAATATTAGCACTAACAAAGGCGCAATACTCAACAACTGTTGTAAGTACAATGCGATAAAACCTCAAACAGGAAAAAGGACATGCCTTAAAATGAAGAGGATTATTAACAGGATTTTTCTTGCGTTCTTTGAGAAAACGATTTATTCTCTCAGCTAGTGGTGCATTGATGTAAATATGCGTTTCAGTTGCTACTGAACACTGAAATATGCGCCGGCCTGACGGGTCGCGCTGACTTCAAACGCTCTCAGATTGTGAAGAGAAACAATAGTTAGGGTCAAAAAACATAGGGGAAAAAAACCTTGAAGGTCAAACGCTGACACACCTAATTCTTTTTCTTTCCAACGTGGTCATTATCTGAGTTACGTATCTTGATCCACTATTGTCACAAAAAAAAAAATTATCTGGGAGAAAGTAAAATTATGTAAATGCACGCGAATTTCCAGCAAGACCAAGGCAAACGCAAGGAAATTCACAAAAGAATACACATCAAAATCCTAAATAAAAGCTTTAATACCAAAAACTGAAGTCATATACATGTAAACTGTGTCTCCATTCCTTGAGGTACCTAACCCATCTTCATAAAAGAGCTTGCTTCATGGAACAAACTCTTGCTAGCTATTGCCCGCACTGATCTTTGTAAGTAGTAATCTTTCTTTCTTTTTTTCCGTGTTAATAAATTATAATTGACATTTCCTTTGATTTGAAGGCAATGGCTGGTTATTGCACAATAACACGCACCATGCCGTTGTCAAGTGACAAAGTTATACTCTCATTTTGACATGTAAGTGTGGTTGGTTGGCTCAACCAATCAAAATAGAGCGCCTGGATATACAAGAGAAGCGAAGGGCCAAATGAAGCCAGAGAGAATTTCTAAACAACAAAAGAAAATCAAAACCTATATCTGATGCAACGGCACAGTGCGCATGAATGTTACACATACATATTTGCTAATTATTATGGTTTGCAAGTTGGATAACACTATTCACCACTTAAATCAGTAACCTAGTGATGGCTTGGTTTGTTCTGCTGGCCGCCTACAGCACTACTGCTACTCACTGGAAAGCAATTTATTATGTGGAAGTGTTCTCTACTATTACAAATTAAATTACAGACATGATTCCCAAGGGTGGACTACTACTACTTTCTGGAATCTCTGTGACAAATACAAGGATGCCAGCCTGTTTCAGGCTTAATGTTAGTTGGAGAAGAAAAAAAAAATATGTGAGCAGTATTGTTATTTTTGATACAGCTCCCAACTAGCTGTGCACCTGGAACTGGCTAACCAAACTTGTAATGTCCTTAGCTAATAGAAGCCTGTGTAATGTGACTGTTTGCAGCCTCCCTTGTGTTCTCTAAACAATGTGAACGAGTAGGCCAAAAGAATTGCTCGTAATGAACTTTTGACAAATACACTTTTGAAAGAAATTACAAAAGTAAGGAATGACCACAATTGCATTCACTAAACTTGACCTGTATATATTGATTCCCACTTGGAAAAATACCAGTTCAATCACGCCCTGGGGTTTTTAAATTATAAAAAACCTAACAACTGCAAAGCCACAGACAAAGTTGAGATCAAAGTTGTCTGCAATTTTCATGACATTGCAAGATCAGCCACAAAGTAAAATGTGATTAAGTTGCACACAATCACAATGTAAATTGACCCTAAGAGTTGCCCTAAGAGTTAGTTTTCAAAGTTTCCAAAACGTCAAAATTTTTTACTTTCTGATCTGATTCTATATATCACCCAATGAACATCTGCAAAAAACATTCATATTTCCTGCCATTTTGGTCCACCATTCGCACCAGTCTTCCCTTGGCTTGGAATGAGTTTTGACGTAGATTCAGGAACACGTCACTACAGGCTTGGCTCATCTCACTTGTTTTACCTCTATAAATCTAACTTAGCAGTCCATACAAAATGCCGGAAAGGAGCATTTTGCATGGACTACAAAGATATATTGACAGAGGTAAAACAAGCAAGATGAGTCAAGCCTGAAGTCACAAGTTCCTGAATGTAAAAAAATTGTTTTTTATCCAAATGGAAAATTTTTTGGCAGAAGTTTAATGCATGAAACATAGTATCAGATAGGAAAATTAAAATTTTGACGTTATGGGCACTTTACGGTAAAAGAATGGCCTGTTTAATTAACAGAGGAATCAGCAAGTAGAGATATAATGCACAAACCTTTGTTATACACAAAATTGGTCTCTACAACATATTTTCAATATAAATAATAAACTCAGGATTTCTTCCTTCGATCCCTCCCCATTTTGTCTTAACCCCGTTCCCATGGTCCCTCACCTTACCGTCCTCTGGGGTGAGCACGGAGAGACCCTGGGAACAAGGTTGATTTTGTCCCAGTCGCTTGTAAACTGATCTTGCAATGTCATGAAAATTACAGACATGATTCCCAAGGGTGGACTACTACTACTTTCTGGAATCTCTGTGACAAATACAAGGATGCCAGCCTGTTTCAGGCTTAATGTTAGTTGGAGAAGAAAAAAAAAATATGTGAGCAGTATTGTTATTTTGATACAGCTCCCAACTAGCTGTGCACCTGGAACTGGCTAACCAAACTTGTAATGTCCTTAGCTAATAGAAGCCTGTGTAATGTGACTGTTTGCAGCCTCCCTTGTGTTCTCTAAACAATGTGAACGAGTAGGCCAAAGAATTGCTCGTAATGAACTTTTGACAAATACACTTTTGAAAGAAATTACAAAAGTAAGGAATGACCACAATTGCATTCACTAAACTTGACCTGTATATATTGATTCCCACTTGGAAAAATACCAGTTCAATCACGCCCTGGGGTTTTTAAATTATAAAAAACCTAACAACTGCAAAGCCACAGACAAAGTTGAGATCAAAGTTGTCTGCAATTTTCATGACATTGCAAGATCAGTTTACAAGCGACTGGGACAAAATCAACCTTGTTCCCAGGGTCTCTCCGTGCTCACCCCAGAGGACGGTAAGGTGAGGGACCATGGGAACGGGGTTAAGACAAAATGGGGAGGGATCGAAGGAAGAAATCCTGAGTTTATTATTTATATTGAAAATATGTTGTAGAGACCAATTTGTGTGTATAACAAAGGTTTGTGCATTATATCTCTACTTGCTGATTCCTCTGTTAATTAACAGGCCATTCTTTTACCGTAAAGTGCCCATAACGTCCAAAATTTAATTTCCTATCTGATACTATGTTTCATGCATTAAACTTCTGCCAAAAAATTTTCCATTTGGATAAAAAACAATTTTTTTACATTCAGGAACTTGTGACTTCAGGCTTGACTCATCTTGCTTGTTTTACCTCTGTCAATATATCTTTGTAGTCCATGCAAAATGCTCCTTTCCGGCATTTTGTATGGACTGCTAAGTTAGATTTATAGAGGTAAAACAAGTGAGATGAGCCAAGCCTGTAGTGACGTGTTCCTGAATCTACGTCAAAACTCATTCCAAGCCAAGGGAAGACTGGTGCGAATGGTGGACCAAAATGGCAGGAAATATGAATGTTTTTTGCAGATGTTCATTGGGTGATATATAGAATCAGATCAGAAAGTAAAAAATTTT
Source organism: Platygyra sinensis (assembly GCA_019787425.1). Lineage (NCBI taxonomy): Eukaryota > Metazoa > Cnidaria > Anthozoa > Scleractinia > Merulinidae > Platygyra > Platygyra sinensis. Next base: position 19,052 of record JAHPZR010037053.1, read on the forward strand.
GACGTTTTGGAAACTTTGAAAACTAACTCTTAGGCAACTCTTAGGGTCAATTTACATTGTGATTGTGTGCAACTTAATCACATTTTACTTTGTGGCTGATCTTGCAATGTCATGAAAATTGCAGACAACTTTGATCTCAACTTTGTCTGTGGCTTTGCAGTTGTTAGGTTTTTTATAATTTAAAAACCCCAGGGCGTGATTGAACTGGTATTTTTCCAAGTGGGAATCAATATATACAGGTCAAGTTTAGTGAATGCAATTGTGGTCATTCCTTACTTTTGTAATTTCTTTCAAAAGTGTATTTGTCAAAAGTTCATTACGAGCAATTCTTTTGGCCTACTCGTTCACATTGTTTAGAGAACACAAGGGAGGCTGCAAACAGTCACATTACACAGGCTTCTATTAGCTAAGGACATTACAAGTTTGGTTAGCCAGTTCCAGGTGCACAGCTAGTTGGGAGCTGTATCAAAAATAACAATACTGCTCACATATTTTTTTTTTCTTCTCCAACTAACATTAAGCCTGAAACAGGCTGGCATCCTTGTATTTGTCACAGAGATTCCAGAAAGTAGTAGTAGTCCACCCTTGGGAATCATGTCTGTAATTTTAATTTGTAATAGTAGAGAACACTTCCACATAATAAATTGCTTTCCAGTGAGTAGCAGTAGTGCTGTAGGCGGCCAGCAGAACAAACCAAGCCATCACTAGGTTACTGATTTAAGTGGTGAATAGTGTTATCCAACTTGCAAACCATAATAATTAGCAAATATGTATGTGTAACATTCATGCGCACTGTGCCGTTGCATCAGATATAGGTTTTGATTTTCTTTTGTTGTTTAGAATTCTCTCTGGCTTCATTTGGCCCTTCGCTTCTCTTGTATATCCAGGCGCTCTATTTTGATTGGTTGAGCCAACCAACCACACTTACATGTCAAAATGAGAGTATAACTTTGTCACTTGACAACGGCATGGTGCGTGTTATTGTGCAATAACCAGCCATTGCCTTCAAATCAAAGGAAATGTCAAATTATAATTTATTAACACGGAAAAAAAGAAAGAAAGATTACTACTTACAAAGATCAGTGCGGGCAATAGCTAGCAAGAGTTTGTTCCATGAAGCAGCTCTTTTATGAAGATTGGTTAGGTACCTCAAGGAATGGAGACACAGTTTACATGTATATGACTTCAGTTTTTGGTATTAAAGCTTTTATTTAGGATTTTGATGTGTATTCTTTTGTGAATTTCCCTTGCGTTGTCCTTGGTCTTGCTGGAAATCGCGTGCATTTACATAATTTTACTTTTCCCAGATAATTTTTTTTTTGTGACAATAGTGGACAAGATACGTACTCAGATAATGACCACGTTGGAAAGAAAAAGAATTAGGTGTGTCAGCGTTGACCTTCAAGGTTTTTTTCCCCTATGTTTTTGACCCCTAACTATTGTTTCTCCACAATCTGAGAGCGTTTGAAGTCAGCGCGACCCGTCAGGCCGGCGCATATTTCAGTGTTCAGTAGCAACTGAACGCATATTTACATCAATGCACCACTAGCTGAGAGAATAAATCGTTTTCTCAAAGAACGCAAGAAAAATCCTGTTAATAATCCTCTTCATTTTAAGGCATGTCCTTTTTCCTGTTTGAGGTTTTATCGCATTGTACTTACACAGTTGTTGAGTATTGCGCCTTTGTTATTGCTAATATTATTATTATTATTATTATTATTAGTATTAGTATTAGTATTAGTATTAGTATTAGTATTAGTATTAGTATTAGTATTAGTATTAGTATTAGTATTAGTATTAGTATTAGTATTAGTATTAGTATTATTAGTATTATTATTATTATTATTATTATTATTATTATTGATGTGAGGTATATAAAAATAATTCATATTTGAACTGCGGTTGTAGATGCAAGTGAAGAAAGATCATCGCAGTTAATTTTCCAATTTAAGCAATTGGAAAGAGGAAGCCTGAAAAAATTCAGGGCTTCAACGGGATTCGAAGTCGCGGTATCGCGGAGGTCACGGGTTCGAATCCCGCTGAAGCCCTGATTTTTTCAGGCTTCTTCTTTCCAATTGCTTAAAATTGGAAAATTAACTGCGATGATCATTCTTCACTTGCATTATTATTATTATTATTGTTATTGTTGTTATTGTAATTGTTATTGTTATTGTTATTAATAATATTAATAATAAAAACTTTATTGAAATTTCACAATAATTACAAGATTAAAAAGGCTAAAAGAACAGAGTAGGGTATAATTGATAATAAAAGTTCAAAATTCTATAAAATTACGAATTCCAATTTTCCATAGATATTAAAAACATACAATCGAATTATACTAATGACAACTAAACCAGTGTTCATTAAAAGCTCTAAGTATAAAAGCATATAGACCGCGTATTTTAGATATCCGCACTAGCTACATTTATTTTACAGTCTAATGATTGCTCTATCTTGCTACGAAACGGGGATAAGACAAGGGTTCAAGGGTTCAAGGGGATAAGACTCATCCTCTAATTTTTATTCTGGGCATAACGAATTTTATAGCATATAATATTTACAAAGATACCAGATTCTAATATTAATTTATTACAAATTTTATTTTATTATTTCCATTACAATACAGTATACAGTGTATGTTGTAGCACAACGAGCCAGACGTTCTTTGCAACCAAAAACAGATCTTGGATCCCGTGGAGATGAAGAACTTTTAGTTCTACATCTCCACGGGATACCAGTGGCTTGTAACATTCCAGTGTAATCATATCCCTGGCAGTGATCGTTTGTGTTCCACAAAACGCGTCATGTGTCCAGACACTTTGAAAATCAGTTTATGTTTATGTGCAGTCAGAAATTCTCAAAAATTATTGCAACGAGGTTTTCAAAAACCTCTCAAGAGGTTACGCTCACGATTACTATGCCTGATAGAAATCACGAGCTCATAATCTTATTGTTTTCAAGTAATGCGAAGCGATTCTGGAAACTACACGACCGAAAAATCACTATCACGAGTTTGTTACATATCCAGAAGCACTCAACAACTGTACAGCATGGACTTCAATGAGACTGGGTGAACCTGAACCCACCACAGCATGTTCCTATAATGCAACGCACGACGGAAAAACACTTTGACGATTTTGTTACATATCCCAAAGCACTCAGCAACTGTATTGCATGGACTTCAGCCTGGGTGAACCAGAAAGGATATGTAACATGTTCCTATAATGTCACGCACGGCGGAAAAATCTCTATCACGATTTTGTTACATATCTCGAATTACTCGTGAACTCCAACAACAACAACAACAACATCTTTTTTTTAAACACGGTGTGTTTTAAAGCTAATATAGCTTATGGGGCCGTGTAAAAAATAATATGTACTTCAGCCTGGGTGAACCTGAAAGGATATGTAACATGTTCCTATAATGTACCTCACGCACGTCGGAAAAATAACTTTGACGATTTTGTTACATATTTTGAAGCACTCATCAGCAACTGTGTTGCATGGACTTCAGCCTGGGTGAACCCGAAGATATCCTCTAACCCTCGGCAACGTCAATTCTACGTGGACGTTTGCGTGGGCAAACCAGAGAGCATTTATAATATGTACCTATACGGATTTTCTATGTATCCGAAATAATTGTCTTTCAGAAAACTATTGTACGATGGACTCAGTATAGGGTCTAACTCACAAATGAAAACAGTGATTTTTAGTACCTGTCTAGTCCCCATACTATCTAAAAGCGTGACAATCCGTGTAAGTTAATTATCATATAAATGAAAGATTAATCTAATGATATAACTTGGTACCTTCGTCTTGTTGTCTTGATTCGATGCTCTACGAGGTTGGTCACGGCTAGCGCTAGCTGAAGACACTCAGTTTGGTTCTCTCTGTCGTTCTCAGGTGATTGAATTCATGTATAAGCCAATCGCGGTTGTTGGTTTTGTTTGGTTTTCAACAACTGTTTAATGGTTTGCCGCAACAACAAATCCAAACGTATATCCAGGGGCAGCTTCTTTGTCGTTCTTCCCGCGAAAGGAAAACAAGCGCGCCTTCTTTAACTCCACGAGGAAAATTCGACCGAAAACTGGATCAATTTCGCACAAATGCGTCAGGAGAAACACCATATCTTCTAATTCGGGAGGCAAGTCTCGTTTTGTGCTCGTTTTCAATGACCGATGACGGGTTCATTGGAACTCGAAGTCTCTATTATGTGTAAGCGAACAATAAACCCGCGTTGTGAAAATTTATTATAAAAAAATAAATTATGCCGCCAGATCATATCTGAAAATTACCAGGTTACTTATAGTACACAGTTTCTTTTATTGAAAGCAATTATCGCAAACCACAATAGAACCGCAAAATTCTTGCGATGACAGCAACCTAACAGATAAATGACGTCACGCAATAGCAACCGGACCTGGACCTTCCTTCTGCATGAATTTTTTTTCTTTACCTTCTTCTTTGCACGAATTTTTTTTCTTGGCAATTTCCCTTGCATGATTTTTTTTTTGGTTTTTTCCCCTCCCCCCCATCACTTTTCTAATGGTCCGTCCCTAATTTGCATATCTTAAAAACTTGAATATGTCTGGACCGAAACAACATGATCTCCTCTTTGAATTCCAAAGTTCCTTTGAATTTACGATTATAGTTGATTTAGAACACTAACAGTCTGAAAGGAATTCTGGGAGGTAAGCATTTTTGTTGAAAAAGACAATCATCAGTGTTCGGACAGGACTCGAACCTACGAATCTCTGCTTTCTAATCCCCTCCTCTAACCATTAGACCACCACGTTGCTGGTTGGTCAAAACTCGATTTTAAAACAATATAATTCATGCACTTATATATTCTACACCCTGTAGTAAGCATATATAATTATCTAGTCCTTATTGCCCCCGGTGGGGCATATATAATTACTCGCTAAAAAATAATTTCAGAAAGTGAATGGAAAAGGTCAACCACCAAACCTTAACAAACAGCTAACCATTTAATATCTGCGCTTAAGCCTAATCAGTGTAGATCAGTGATATTCTATAGTACTCTATTAAATATTTAGTTAAACTACTTCCCGTCTTCTTTTTCCTCAGTGGCCTAGTTGTAAGTAGCCGTTCCTACCTGCGCCGGGTAGTTCCCGGTTCAAATCCAGTTCAAATAATACGAATTTTTTTCTCAGTTTGTTCTTTTCTGAAATAGTGGAACCAGAGAATTAACTCTGAAGTGTAAATTATAGTGCTACTTAACCCATGAATAACCCACTGGGCGTTAGCCCTAGTAAAGGGAAACAGGGAACCACACGAGGCAAAGAAAAAATCTTTTGACCTCGGTGGGAATCGAACCCACGACCTCCGAAATAGATCTACCGTTACTCTGCCGACTGAGCTACAAGGTCGCACAGAGAAAGTCGGGGACGATCTATTCCGGAGGTCGTGGGTTCGATTCCCACCGAGGTCAAAAGATTTTTTCTTTGCCTCGTAAGGTTCCCTGTTTCCCTTTACTAGGGCTAACGCCCAGTGAGTTATTCATGGGTTTAAGTAGCACTATAATTTACACTTCAGAGTTAATTCTCTGGTTCCACTATTTGTGTTCCCAGTGCTACGCGGCACAACATTCATATGTACCCTTACTTTTCTGAAATAGCCTGGGAAACAGTGTTCTAAATTAACAATAATCGTAAATTCAAGGGAACTTTTGAATTAACGATAATGGTTAATTCAAAGAGGAGATCATGTTGACCGAAAAGAGATAAAATTATACATATAAAAAGAGGTCAAAAGACTGGGACTAGAGCCATAGACTCGTCATAAGGTATGGGGCTCCCCTTGTTCGCCTTCAGTTCGCAGGAGCTCCGCTATAAAACAAAGGGTTGCCGTGCGATTAATCGAGAAGACGTCATAATGTGGTAAAAACAACAGTAACTTACTCGCCAGACGGTTCTTGTGCCAGTGATGCTGTTTTTCTTACGACATTTTGACGTCATCTGTGATCTACTAATGGACAGACGCACGGCAACATAGAATCTATTTGTTAGGGAGAATTAACATAGAACACCATCTTCTATATGTTTTTAACTCGCCTCAATGTCGATTCACATCCGCTGTGTTTGCAGGACTCGAAAGGAGAGTGAATTATTAAAAACAAAATTCCTTCTTATCTTCTGCTTCTTTCCTTTTCTACTTTCTGTTTTCAAACTTTGAACCGGGGGGGGGGTACTCCCTTATATGGGCTATATAGTTATGTGCGGTCCCAAAGGGTATGGTTTTTCAGCCTTTTTGGTCATAAATAGGTATCGCTTTTAGCTGGTTTTGGCCATTTTGGTCATAAATAGGGTATGGTTTTTTTACTCTAGCCTTGATGTGGGTATGTTTCTAAGAAGCAATGCTTCCGGTATACTTCCGAGAAGTAATGGTCGGGTCATAAATAGAGTTTCGAATTCTTGGTCAGGTCATAAATAGGGTAGGGAATAACGCAAATTTTGGTCATAAATAGGGTAAGGGTTTTGGGAAACGGGCCGCACACCCCCACCCATTTTTTCTGGGAGTACCCCCCGGGCTTTGGACACTGCATAGTTTCGTTATTTACATTCCAGCTAGTTTCAGTTTAGACAACTAACAGTATATTTTTTCTCTCGAAATTTAGCGGGAATTATAAGGTGTTGTAAGGGTGAGACGCTTGAGCCTAGCTAAAAGGGATCACAGATAAACATTAGAAACACTCATTGGACTGTAAGAAGTAAAGAACGTCTGCTAGGCTCAGTCTAGCCTGCTGTTTCACAAGACCTAAAAAAACAACAAGAGATGAAAGCGATTTTTTTCTCTGGCTCTCTCTACTCGCCCATGAGATTTCTGGGAGCCTCTCAACTGATAAAGGTTACATTGCTGTCTACATACATATCAGTAATTTCTTATCGTAAACCACTCTGGTAAAATTTTGTTTACTGCGTGCTCACCGCCCACTCTCATCACTAAATATTGGGCGGAGCGCCCGCAAAATCCAAAGAAAAATAAAATTTTGAATGGTAAATAGCCGAGAGCCACTCTTTCTCATCAATTATGATCTTCGTGTTGATTTTATTGAAACATTTGACTCTGTTATATTATTTCGTTATTTCCAGCCGTTTTATCCTGCTGTTTTACACAACCAGAAAAACAACAGGTGAAGGAAACAGATGCTTTTCTTGGTTCAAAACAACTTGTTTTTCTTTGTGTCACACTGGCTAGCGCGGGGACATTGCGGGTTTCTGAGTAAGCAGATTCATGGTTCTGACAACTCGTGAGTTGCCGGGTTAATGACAAACTCAAACTGATCGCTGACGGCGGTTTCGGTCCACGGTTGATCAACACAGATTTAAGAGGAGGAATTAAAATCACGCAGCCGTTTTGATTCGAAACGCTCTTTTTTTCAGCCAAAAAGATATTTTCTACTGTTTAAACATTGCAAATACTGTACACTATTGTCAATGAAAACAATTACAGTAGTAATATAATGATAATGAGGAAGACGAGCGCTCCCAGTCAGACAAGTCACATCATAGTCAGTGTGGATCTTTTTGCTCGAGCAAAGATATTTTTCCCCTCGCACGTCCTCATTCCTCAACCAATGACCATTATTCCGTCTGCGATCCGCCAAAACTGATCATCTCAAGTCGACCGATCTTCTAAGTATGAAAACAATCTCCTTAGAGCGGAGTTACAGGAGTCCACGCGTGATGCGACTGATGCACTCGAGCTCTTCTCCCGCGCTCCATTATTCCTTGCGCTTCATCATGATACCAAAGAATCGCAATTCGAAAGCATTGAATTTTCTTTTAAATAGCACAGTGAAATGGCCTATCACAATGATTAACCTCTAATCAACCCCTCTCTGTAAGTCACCTACAATTTGCTCAAAGATTCAGAGAAGTCGGCCTGACGACGAAGAAATAGGCCCTTTAAACATTGCAAATACTGTACACTATTGTCAATGAAAACAATTACAGTAGTAATATAATGATAATGAGGAAGACGAGCGCTCCCAGTCAGACAAGTCACATCATAGTCAGTGTGTTTAGTTAGTTTAGTTAGTTTACGATCACATGGTACAAAAACCGCCATGCTGGAGAGCAAACTGCCCACTGGGACCTCCAAAACAAAGCAACTTAACTAAATATTCTTTTGTTTTGGATATCCCAGTGGGCGGTTTGCTCTCCAGCATGGCGGTTTTTGTACCATGTGGTCGTAAACTGCAAAGGGCCTATTGCCATTAGAGAGTTTAGCATGACGTTTACGGCAGACGGCAAAGGTCACCTCTGATTTTCTATTCTTTTCTTGTAATCCTTAAAATAAATCATACAAAAATACAAAAGTATCTCCTACTATTGACTGCAAATACAAATATTTTGATTATCCTGAACAGAGAGTTGAAGACAGACGGCAAAAGTTTCATTTTTGTCATTTGCCGTTTGCCGTAAACGTCATGCTTAATCTCTCTATTGTTCGAATCCACCGCGTTTCTTTTTTTGGAGCATTTTTTTACCACTAGCTTTTCTCGAGGCTAAGCTCAGATCTTTTCACTTTGTTTTAGTTGGCCCTGAGGCGACCTCTCACAAAAATTGCGCAGAATTTGTTTAATTTGTAATAAGTAACCTGGCGATATTTGGAGGTGGAAAAAAAAATTAATGTTTTTATTTCCAACAGCGTCAGATGCCCTCTATGCGAGCAACTGTTCTTGTTTTCAGCCGTTTTTCTTGCTTAATGTTTCACGTTTCAAAGCACGTACGTATACCGGAACAAAATAATAATAAAAAAATACACACGATGGTAAACATTTGATACTTGCCAACCATCAATCACTAGTTTAAAAAGAAATATTAAGAGATATGACGTTTTCAGTGTTAACTTGTTCGTCAGAGAGGGTGATTAACCACCCCACCGATGGTAAAAGGGAACAAAAAATATTTAAATGAGAAATGAAAACGATTCTGGTGTTGAAGGTTTGTTTTGGGGGCGTCTTGCTCCTACTCTCTTTCCAGTGCAGCTGGTAAGACGTCGTGTGATTCAAATGTATGATTTTCTTTTGCTCGTTCGAAGGCACAGTCTAGCCTAGGATGGGTAATTGTAGTTCACATACATGTTATGAGGTTGGATAAACTTTTTTACAGTTGTAACATGCATATAAAACGAATATATTGCCAAACAAATTGACGATGAACTATGTATTTACTTAGACATTTCAAATGCTTTATTTTGTTTCAATTTTTTACGAAGGAGCCCATTACTCTCAATGAACAGAGTCTCAAAGAAAAATCGAATCAGGAGAAATGATAAAAATGCTGTGTAGCTTACAGCTTGGGTATATTTTTATCGTGAGTTTGGTGAATCTCAATCTCTCAAAAATGGTTTTCTCTTTTACGAGGAAAAAGGGGTTAGCTTAATGTGGTATTATCACCGCGTATTACCCGGCTAGACAGGTGTAAAAACCTGGCGCTTGAGCCAAAGTTAATAAGCGGAGTGTTGGTCGATTGCATTACGTATAGCTAAGAAATCTAGAAGTTGCAATGCTGAAGGAAGCTCTGTTATTTTGGGAGTTCAGATGCTGTTTCTGTCAATGCATGCGTGGTAGTACCAGATGTGTGGGTGACAAGATCCCTGTTCTTTGTGATGCAGATCAGTAGTACGCACTACGAGTGACTGTCGTTCAAATTTGCTCGCCCCGTGGTTAGAAGTCACGTTGCACTAAAAAAATAGTAATATCATTAAAAAAAGCACATCACATGGTAGTCAGGGGTCAAGATCTAAAAAGAGTCCATTACGTCTGATTTGCAAGTGGTAAGTGGGTGAGGAAGTAAGGATTCCTGTTTCGTGTTTTGACCAGTTTGTAGTGTTGACATCGACTGTATTATAACAACACGCAATTATGAGACAAAGAAGCTGAAAGTCGCGATTCCAAAAATGGTAGAAAAAAATCTTTAAACGACGGTCCGATATTGCAATATATTGTTTAAATTGACCCCCTGAACTGCCGGAGTTTTTTAATGATGTTGAGTCATTGCAGTTTGCTAGTAAGATTTTCCATCCATACCTCGTATTAGGTCCGATGTTTGAAGTAAATATCCAAACTGTTTTGAAATATTACAGATTACTTACTCCAGGTCTTACGTTTTGCGATCACTAATGGCATATAGAAATGGTAACGCGAAAAAAAGAACAAAGAATTCTCATCTGTTGTGAGGTCTTTGGAGTCGCGCGCGGGCAGCTATTTTGGGATATTCTAAACAATTAGCATACATCGGAAGTGAAGTGTGATTGGTTGGTTTCGAATGAGCTCTCGTTTATTACTGAAAATGACGTCAAACACATTCTTACAACGAATTTTCTGTCTCAAATATCAGTCGCTCTTTAGCAGCGGGTCTCCCAAGAAATCTTTGATTCCGAAAGTGAAGATTTTAAGGAAGCGATTTTCACTAAAGGTCGCGATCTTTCACCACAGATCTAGAGTGTTAAAAACATGGCAGTGGTAGAGAAGATGCACAGATCGGAGAATTCACTAGAGGAAGTAAACCAGTCATCAGCATGTCATCTGAACAGAAGTCCACGTCGAATTTCGGGAGCTCAGAGTTTTGATATGTCATCAAGAACTGATGTGACTGACTTTGCGGACATTTATTTATCGGAGAGAAATAAACCTGTTTCATCGTCACCATATAGCCATAGAAACGGATTTTCAAAGAGTATGGTCGATCTTTCGTCGCGAAACGGCTTTCGAAAGAGCGTCATGTTCGAAGAGGACCTCTATGCCCACAAGGAGATGTTACAACGAGCTCGGAATCGCTTTAAAGAATTGGAACTTAAGTATCCTGAAATATTCAAAAATTCCACTAGAACCTCTTCGCTATCGTCAACTGGTTCGAACCGGCGAAGTAGAAGCTTTGATCGTTCCGAGTCGCTTGAACCGAAATCAGTGGAGCATCAAGAAATACAAACAACGAAAACAGATACGTTACAAGTGCTGCAAAGTGGAACAAACGATCAAAGTTCCAATGTTGTCACTATATCAAGGACACGGCCACCTCCTCTTTCGGTAGCCATGAAACTTCATAACCTCGAGGATAGCTGTGATAGTGCGTTCGATGAAATCGACCGTGAGTCGGTGCATTCGAAGACGTCCCACGAACCGACGCCGACCTCTTTTAGTAATAGCCACTTTCTGTATCCTGGAGAGAGCGTGGAATCAGACAAGGACAGTGGAATATCCACAGATCGTCCATGTACTCCCAATTCAAGGTCATCTAGACCTCTGAGATGGATAGATCCGCGTTTAAGCGGCACTCAGTCTCTTCCGCAGAAGTCGAAAAGTTTGACAGCCTTGTCGTCAGGAACCAATTCCCAGGAGTTGACCGGCTCCGATTCTGACAGCCACAAAAGCCGTAGTAAAGATCGGCGTGGGATTCTAAAATCTGTGGCTTACAGAAATCAGGAAATTCAGTCTGAAAGCTTGGACATCCCTACAGCTGCTAACAGCTCTACTTGCAGCCAACAGAGACATAATCAAAGCGGATCTTTGTCTGGACAAATTAGACGGGGTAAGTTGTGGTCAATTTTTTATTGTTGTTGTTGGCTGCGATCTTCTCTCATCTCGCCATGTGCATACATGCGACTTTTTACATGGTGTTTATTTATATAATGTCGATAAGAGCATTTTGATTTTTTCCCGTAAGCTCTCTTTATGCTGCAGGTTGCGCGATAATGCAGGTTAAGCTTTGAATATTTCATAGATGAGATTTAGTTACCTTTGAGGGACGAAATTTATTCACTCATGCCGGCCAAGGTTTTGGGGGGTTTCATTTGCATTTTAGTCATTCGTTTCTGGAAATTTGACCAAATAAAAGAATATATAATTTATTATATATACGGTATATATATATCTTAAGTTTATCAAGAAAATCCTCTTTTTCTTACAGTTTATTTTATAGATCGGCATGTTGGATGAAATGAATCGGTCATAATAGATTCTGTATTTTGGTTTGGAGTGCTATTTTTGAAAACATTATTTAAGAAAGGATCTTCAAAGTAACATGAATTTAAATGGTATATGCAGGGGTAAGCTTGAGGGCGTCTTAAAGCCAGGAAGCGCAGATAAAAGCTATTTTTCGAGAAATTTAATAGCTAAGAAATATTCATCATTTTGATCAAAGCTTTTATATTTCCGGTAAATCAGTCAGAAGATTATTTGCTTTTAAAACGAGCACTCGGCCTGCATCACTCGGCCAATATTCTCTTGATGTACGCCAGAAATTTTACCGTTTCAACAATGTTTTTCTTCGTCTATGTTTTATAATATTGCTTTATTTTAGGGGCTGTTCACTTCCTACGGCGATTTTTCAAATGTTCGTTTCCGTCGAATGACGCAAAACGTTCTTTTTGTGCGCGATTGGATCTATAGATCTTAGTCTAAAAATACTTTTTCAATCCAAAAATAGGCGAAACTTCTGCATTTATTTTGGTTGACCTCGAGGGGAAAAGCGAAAATTAACGTAATTTTCGGGTTGAAAAAAAAATCAACCGCTTTCGTGTTTGGCGAGCGAGTGCGGTTGAGGTAAAGAGCAATTTACCAACTATATATCGGTGTCCAATCTTTATCGTATGTTTATTCAGTGATTTAATAGATCATGAGCTGCATAAAATTAATTACGATGCAAAGAAGGACCGATTTATTGGGGAGCAAAAGAGCGCACATCCCTCGAGTTTGTTCGATAATGGCAACATTGATTGATTTCTCACAGTCGATTGGTCATATTTTGGGCTTAATTGTTACCTGTGGTGGGAGGATTTGTTTACAGATTGTCGGCTTTTAGCCAGCTGGTGTTAAAACAAAATTGCTCCAACATTAATTTCATCTAAATTAGAGAAGGGGCGAGATTTTTTCCTGTCTTTATGGTCGTATAAGCAAACATTTCGCCATTTTAAGACAGTCTGCAGACATATCCAGCCGAAATATATAAACTGAATGCAATTTTTACAATGTTTTTTTTGTCTGGAAGACCGTGTTTGCGATGTCGTGCCTTACAACTGTTTAGGAAGATATTTTACTTGTTCAAGCTAAAAATACTTGCATTTCATTAAAGAACATGTCGTACTACGCGTTAAGCAGAAAATTAATTCATTTGACACAAACATTGCTTCCATCAACTGTACTGGTCAAAATTTTTCCATTAGCAAGCTTTAAAGTCAAGCATTTTTTATTTTTTTAAATATTTAATTAAGTCCTTGAAAGACGATTTGTTGCATTCGGAAAAAGGAGTTGTCAGAGCGTTTCAGCAGTAAATTGGACATGAACTCAAATTTTAAAATACCAGGATTAGTGCATGATTTTAAAAGGTTTTGAGAGTTTCCATATGATATTAGTTTTTTTTTATTGTGAAGTTAAACCTTTCTGAATTGAGCGTTTTCTGTGGTTTAAAATATGTTTTTGTCCTCATAATTTTTTGGTTAGCATTTCACTAGCTAAACTTTATTTACAAAAATCAATAACAGATATATTGTAGCCATAATGAATTTTGCTGGAATATTGGTTTTTAGGAATACGGAATGGAAAAATAGCAACAAATTGGTTGTTGTCTCTGTTCCTATTTCTGGTTAATTTTTCAAATATAAAATTCATGGAAATTAAGTCTTGTCGTTTACTAAAATAAAACAATTTTGTGCCCAAAATAACGCAGTCATTTATTACTCTTTGTACAAAATTAAAAGTTGGAAGAAACGTTGTTGCAGGTGGCACTAGAGCTTCCATGGCTAAAGTAATGTTTTGGTTAAGCCTGTTTTTTAGAAATGGATGTTGAAGATGTTGAAGACTGTTAGTTCCAGAAGCAAATAATAATTATTCGCCTGTTTTTCTTCCATTTGATTACTTCTTCATGCTTAGCTTGTCAGCATATTGTCAACTTTTGTTTTGAAACAATGCAAATGGTTACAAATGTGGTCATTTGAAATATTTCATTTCTTCTCAAAGTTTAATCAAAATTAAACACAGATTTGCAAATGTGGAAAATTTACCTTCATATGCAGTTGGCACTATGTCCATGTACCCTAATGTCTATTCTCTAAGTGAAAATGTCTGTGGTCTAGTTTTAAAATGAAACAAGCTCTAAACCTATCGCACTATAAAACACTCAACTTGATCTCAATTTTGTAACATGAATTTTTGGTTTGCATTAAACAGGTTCAAGCATCTATCGGAGGAGCATCTTTTCAGAGAGTCGTAGTTTCAGCGGAAGTCATGATGAGAGTGATTCAGATGCAGAAACAGTCTGCAGTGTACGGAGTGAATTTCTATTGCGTCCACACATGTCAGCCCGTGAAAGATATTTCAGCACATACCAGCTTAATCCAATATCTGAGACTGATCCTAGGGACATGATGGTTCAAAAATGGAGAAGCATGCCTGAGCTTGGTAGGAGCAATAGTCTTGGTAGTGTTATGACTTCATCTTCTTATAGCAACTCTCTACCTGCTGGTTTTGATGAAAACAGGAAGAAGAAGAAAAGAAAGTTTGGTCGCCGATCTGGTCTTTATGTAGTAAATGATGTGCCTGTTGGTGAGAACCAAGATTATCTATTGATAAGGGTAAAAGCAAAAGCAAAAGTGGAAGTATATTTCGCAAGAAGAAGTCCAAAAAGAGTCTATACATGTGAACGAGTTGACAAAGAAATGGTTTGACTGCCGAACTGCAGTAAGCCGGCCAACAGGGGCCAAAGTTTGGGAAGAATCATTGCCATGCGTGAAGATCTTGGAAGTGCTTATGTTTTGGAATTGCAGAGGAGCCCTGGTGGGCTGTTTGGATTTTTCATTCAGAAGGGTTTTCAGCAGTATAAGAAAGGAGTCTTTGTAAGTCGAATTATGGATTGTTCCTCTTCAAAGTTCATGGCTGGCCTTCTAAATCCAGGTGATGAGATTCTTGAAATCAACGGAGAGAGCACTGCAAGTAAGACCATGTCGGAAGTGCATAACATCCTAGCAAACTCGGACAAGCTTGTTTTGACTGTAATACCATTCCTTGGCCGGAAAGATTGGTAACCAAGCCTTGCTGAAAAAAATACTTCTTTTAGAAATCCAAAATAATTTATGTCAATTTACTTTAGGTGTTTTAAATTATTTTATTTTTGTGCTTGTATAGCTGTGTATATATCTCAGGCAACATGAAAACAGACATGTATGTTATTGACTATTGAACACAGTGTGACATTTTTCATTTTAGACGTCCTGGAGACGTGCACCTCTCAGCAGAGGTTGAATTCAAATACTGTTATACATGTAATTTAATTCACTTCAATTTTTTTCAAAAATATGTCAAGTTTTTGAAAATAGACCATAAATAGTGGTTTATCAGTTGGATTAAGCCTTTACAAAGTAATTAACAATTTTCAAGTACACCTTTTTGCCTTTAATGGCACTTGAATTTGAAAAGGCAATAACATTGCTGTTGGTTTTAGGTGTAAAATGAAGAGAGGTACTTGCTTTTCCTCTGTACATCAGTGTACAAAACAAACAAAATTTTTTGAGCAAGTTAATGCACATAATTTTATTAGCCATTTCTGTCCAATAGGCTGGCTTATTCTATAGTCTTTTACCAGGTATCAATTGGCGTTGTTATGTAGTGTTATGTAACAGCGAAGTGTTATGTGACAACCCAAATGAAACCTGTCAAAAAGACTAGTTATCACAATGACTGTAAATAAAATGGTTAGGATCATTTGAATGACAGTGCAGTGTTTTTTGTTGTATGCAACCTGTCAAAAGTTAAATTTCAGTAGAGTGTGACCAGGCCCACTATATCCACCTAGTTTTGCCCAAAGTGAACAAAAAAGAGAGACATCAAAAAGCTGGTATGAAAATAATAGAGGAAAAGATGTCTTGCCCCCTGGTGTTTGCAGAGCTGCTTTTCTCTACCTTTTTTGGTTCTTGCTCAATGAACTGGTAAATTAAAAGATGAACTGACAAGCCCAGCATTTTCAATACCCTGATCACCTGAACATTGTGTTTTTCTGTTAAACCATCCCAGATGCTGGCAAGATTTTGGCTCTTTTAGCAAAATTATAATCCGAGAGATTCTCAAGTTTACCACGTAACAAATAACAAGAACTTGAAATATTAGTTTTACCCAACTTTGCCAAAAATATTACCTTTTATAATCCATCAAATATTTTCGCTCGCTCACGATTGAAGGATAATAAACATGATAGCCTCCATTTGGGGTCAAAATGTTCTTGGAGATTTGTCCTTGGACATTATCTGTTCCTCGAAGCTCACAGTTTTCCTCGAGCTACGCTCTTGGAAAACTGTTCCCTTCTCGGAATAATCTGCGATCAGGCGTCCCTATTCTCGGAATAGATGTCTGTGGACAAATATCCTAGCATATTTTCATGCCAAATGGACGCTATTGTCTATACATAGGCAGGGATACCACCACAGCAAACGCAATTACAGTGGATCTCTGCACATCCTCGGAAACCCAGGGGCTACTAGCCGGGACGATGCGCTCCAGCTCCGGCTCTCCAGCTCTTGAAGTAAACTTTCGCCTGAAAATATCGCATCGTCCCGGCTAGTAGCCCCTGGGTTTCCGAGGATGCCGGGCCCAGGACGCTAACAAGAATTTAACTTAATCTACTCGTAAAAGATTAAAAAGATGAAATTACTAAAAACAGCACAATGGCAGGTACAGAATAGACCTCACTATGTTGCATCTGGGACATATTGTTCTCTAGGTTCTTATGTTGTCAAATACCAAAGATAAGGAAACATATCTGACTGTGTTATGTGACTACCCAAACTGAGATGTAACACACAGCTCTAACAGTGGTCTGAATGAGCAATACCAAGTTTTTTGGTTTAAATATAAACTCTCTGAGCTGAAATGAGTACCAGTAAATACTGTATTTTCTCGAATAATAGCCGGGGGCGATTATTTCTTTTTTTCGCTCCAAAAGGGGGCGATATTCGAGGGAGGCAATTATTTCAAATATTTCTCACAGGAGGTTGCACCCTAAATATTTTGCTTTATTATACCAAACAATAAAGGAAAAAGTGAAATACATGAATATTACCAAAGAAAAACTGTAAAATAATCAGTGCTTTTGTAATCATTCAGTTGTGAACAATTTAATGAAAGCATGTTTGTTACCCAAGATGTAAATTTT
>JAHPZR010037055.1:0-5000 GCA_019787425.1 Platygyra sinensis
AACATCGGCTTGTGTTGTTGTGGGCGACCGTGGCTACTTCGTTGAGCAGGGTGTTGAGTCAAGCAATGACGCGATCGAGGTGAAAAAAAATTGTAATTATTACATTCTGGTTTTCTTCCATTTCGCTGAAATCTTAACATAATATGGCTGGATTGTTAAGAAATATATATAGTACTTTTGCCGATGTGTGATAGCTATTAACCCTAAAGTGTTATCGCTTCGAAGTCAGGGTTTGTGAAGAGATTTTTGTTCAGCCCGTTCTGCGTAATCAGAGATTTTATAAAAGGTCATTTCATTGACGATTCAAACGAATATAAATTTAGATATGTTTCAAGCGCAAGTTCTAGTGAACAAAGCACAATTTCCACGAGCGCTTGGTTTTAATATTTTTCCAGCGAAAGTTTGAGCCGGAGTGACAGAAGCTTGGATCACGAAGATCACGTACTTTGATCTTCCATGCCATGTGACAGAGGTCTGCATCCGGTATCCCATGTGACAAACTGTTGTGATTGACACATTTTTCGCATTCTGATCGTTCTTAGTGGTGGAACAAAATTTCAACTTCCAGTTTCAGTGTCCCTGTTATAAACGTGGCGCGCACGCGTAATACGCAATCCGCTGGTCACTGTCAAGATTAGGGTTGCGGGCCTCTCTTGGGCCGGCAAAAATAAAATACAATAGCGCGACGATATGAACAATACTAAAATTGATGAGTTACTTGGAGATATATTTACAAATCGCAGAGATGTTGGGACTTAACATACAGGATACTTCTACGAAAAACGAAAAAACTTCATGGCTGACACAATATTGAAGCCTAAATAAAATTAAACAAGGCTTACCTTGCGGTGTTGTCGTTTGTTTCCCTGGCTCGATCTTCCATATTGTAGGAATTGAGCCAAGAATAAGCCGACGACGACAACCTTCTATAAAAAAACGCTCTTGAAAAACATTCCTCCGCGAAATGGACTGACACCCGCCACAAACTTTCCGCGCGGGTTGAAGTTTGCGCGGTGAGTGTGCAAGAATCTCAACCACTTATCTCGCTCACTTTTTAATCGTAGGACTAAAAATGAGCGGAAATACCTGCATTCATATCTGATCTATTGCTGTATCAGTGTACTACACATCGATCGGGCACGATTCGATTCGAATAGAGTGCTAGATTCACGTTGCGAAGCCAGTCAACTGCGAACTACATAGAGATGTTATAACAAAATTCGCCATGTGAGCCAAGTTGGTTAGGAGTATGACGTCACAAAGCAGCAAGGCCTTATGGGGTTGCAGGAACATGATTTGATACTGGCGGACGAAAAATTCTCGGAAAAAACAGTAAAAAAAACCATCTTCCGGCGCTTGTTGGACAAAACGCCTTGGACAGGTGAGTAAGTACTACTTAAAGATTCAGAAAATGCAAAAACAATGAATTCGAAAAATTTCGTCGCAGTGGCACTTTAAGGTCGCGTGACCACTTGGTGACCAAGTGCTGGTTTCGTTCGGATCGCGGGCTCATGTCAGGGTTAGGTAGGTCAAGTCTGCGTTCGGGCCAAGTGGCCCATCAGGCCGGAGCTTATCCCGGTTTCTGTAGCATGAAGCGACTAGGAATATTTCTACTCCTCCCTGGATGGGATGCTAGTCCATCGCAGGGTTACCCCCAGCATCAAATTCGCCGGTACCCATTTATACACCTGGGTGGAGAGAGGCACCGGGAGAGTAAAGTGTCTTGCCCAAGAACACAACACAATATCCCCGGCCAGGGCTCGAACCCGGACCGCTCGCTCCGGAGTCGAGTGCACTAACCATGAGGCCACTGCGCCTCCCACTTGTCAGGGTTACTTGTTTGAAAACAGGGCAGGATTGTTCGGAAACCGGTTAACGCTAGCCTGCGTCGCAGACTGAGACAAAACTGCCGGACTATACCGGGGGTTTCATGGCACGTCCGGCTGCAGCGCAGGCTAGTTAACGCTAACCCAGGTTTGAAAGTTAACCAAATTATAACTTTTTCTCCTATACAAATGTGTTTTGCTGCTTTGTTTTGTGTATATGGTGATCATTAAAACTCAAAACAGGAGGCCAAACAATATACAGAAATCCTCACCGCAAAGTTACAAAACTCAAACCAAAATTTTACCTTTTCCTGAGTTAGCTTAAACGTGCTCTGATCAACCTGGCCCTGGAGCTACGCTTTTAGGCTGGCCTAAATCTATATACTATTCCTTACGATGTAAGAGCCTGGAAAAGAATGAGATAAGTTCGTTTGCACCATGTGACGTATGAGTGCTTTGCAGTAGCAGGGTTTTGGTGAGCATGCCCCGTCCTCGCTAATGGATTGTCACGCGAGTTTTAAAGACCAGTCACAACTGGCAGTCACTGTCAAAGGAATTAATACTAAAATATTGCTTTTCTTCAACAGTTGCCGTAAATTGCAATCTCTGAGAAAAGAGCTTGCAGGCCTGGACATCAGAGTTAAAAATTTCAAGTCTCGACGAGGTAATCAAAGTTGCTTTTATTTGATTAATTGTCCTATTAAAAATAATAAGCAACAATGACAGAAATTATGCAACAATAGGATTAATATCTTTTTTTTACCATTCACACGATCATAAATTATCTTGCCATGATTTTGTATCACGCGTAACTCCATGCTCTTATTGATGCTGTTTACGTATTGGTGTGGTAACTGTATGCTTGTGTAGCCCGCATCCTGATTTTAGTTTTGACTGAAGGAAACACTGACCGATGTTTTTGCTTTGAAACACTTTCTCCAGTCTCACTGAATGCCACTCCATCTTTATTTTGTCTTCAGCATGTTACACTGATGTTCCACTTCTAAACCTGGTTGCTTGGCCGTCCGCGGAAGATCTGGGTCTTGATGACTCGCAGTTCAGGGCGCTACAAATGGCGCTGACTAAAGCTGATTCGCAGTCATCCAAGGACCGCCAGGGATTGGAGAGACATACATAGGGTTGAAGGTGGATTAAAAAAGGCCATTTCTGAGTTTCCTTCTGTCTCAGTGTCAAAACGAGTCTTCGTGCTAAACCATTTATTTGAAAATGTATTCCCGCTACAGTGCCATTTTCATGCAAATCAATCTTAGGCCCCGTTTACACGGGTCCGGACAAATTTTTGCACGGACGAATTTTGTTCCTGGACCGCCTGTTTACATGGATCCGTGCAAATTCTGTTGCAGTGGTGTTTACACGGATCCGTGCAAAGTTTAGACCAGTCGCGGCATTTGATTCCAGGCCATAACCGCGTTATCTGAGCAAAAAGTTGCACGGTTCGGATGTTTACACGAGTCCGTACAAATATGGAACCGTGCCGGTCAAAAAGTTGAGCTGCTTTTTTCAGGTCCCAAACCTGCACACTTAGCCGTTAAAAAACTCGTCCAGTTCCGCCAGTCCCGTGTAAACGCAAGGTGGAACCGTGCAAGTTTTTGTCCATGCAACGATTTGTCCGGACCCGTGTAAACGGGGCCTTATTTTCCAGCATATTAAACGTTTTGCACGAAGACTCGTGTTCAAACAAGGTAACTATAGCACACTCGCACGATGTCGTCATTTGACTACAACTACCAGAATTCATTTCGTGTCCCAATTAGCATGAGAAAAGAAATTGTAAAGGATTCTGGTATTGGAGTCAAAGGACGCCATCAGGCACACCGCCGATAGTTTAGTTTGATTTTAAACATAAGGACATGGCCTATCCATTCGGCATCGTTTTCTACAATCATCAAAGCCAGTTGTCGACATGACATCCGATAAACAGAGACATGTTTTTCTTTTTCAAAAGACCTTTTACATTTTAATACTGGGTTTAATTTAACTCCGAAAAGACTTTCACTACATGGAACAAATACCGTAACTGTAACTGTAACCAGACGACCTTGACGGAAGGCTAAATCTCAGACTTTAAACTCGTGAAAGGTCAGTTAAACCAGTGTATACGTAAGTGACAATTTCTTCAACAGAATTTGACGAGATAGTAAAATATATGTTGTTTCACCCTAGACTTGTTCTGTGCGAGTGACGAGGCATGACGAAACAAGAGACGGGCTTATAGCTGGAAGACCTTGATCTGAGGGTCTTGCGACCGAAATAGTTTAACCAGAGAGCTTGTAACGTAAATAGATCATCATGAGACTAGTTTGCAAGAGAGGCTCATGATTATGCGGGGCAATACAATTAAAAACATACAAATGTCATTTGGCATTTGAAACTGACCCCCCGACTTTCTAGCGTTGCTCATGATCATGCTATCCAAAAAACTGAAGGACGATCTTTTTTCTTTCAGATTGCCAATGTCTTGTTGCATAACAAGGAGAAATGGGACACTGATAGAGACCCTGGTCACAGCCCTAAGCATCGTCCAGTCCTAGTTTTCTGTTACACAAACCCCGCTCTCAATCATTTTCTGGAAGGAATCCATCAGTTTCATCCCAAGGGTATTGTTCGAGTTGGAGGAAGGAGTGACAGCGAAATTTTGAAGGCGTGTAGTCTGTCGAATTGAAGCACGAAATGCACAAGGTGAGAGTGCACATTTTCAACAGGCTTTGTAAGGCCCCCGGGGCGATTCTCATATAAAAAAGGACCGGGGTAGTGGTCGGAAATTTTGAAAAGAACCCTACGGTACAATGATCCTGTTTTGTGGTCGTGGCTTCAATTTTTTCTCCCCTCTGAGATTCTAAAACAACACATTAAATGACACTGACTTTTTTCGGCTCAATACCCTAAAAGGCGTCGCAATAGCTCGTGCTGTGGATCTCTTGAGGCCGAAAACCCTTGAGGTGAACCCGCTATTGTAACCCCTAAAATGTACAACGAGACACCTCCGTCTTTTCTATATGGGAGTGCCACCACCCCACACCCCCTCCGCCGGGGGGAGGAACGTTGCTACTCTCCTGGATGGGATACTACTCTTTGGTACTAAGTTTTGTCAGATCGCCGCACCATTTTTTCGGTATCCATTTCTTTACAGACTGTCCTGTTTTGTACGCTGGA
>JAHPZR010037055.1:20000-23922 GCA_019787425.1 Platygyra sinensis
ATATGTAGAAAGTTCGAAATCTTTTGAAATCATCATTTGAACTGAGGCGCGCAATTTAGTTCGAATTCTACTAAGACAGTTGGATTTTGAGCTCGAGATTTCTATGAAATCATCTCATTGAAATCTCGAGCTCATGATCTAATTGTTTAATAGGAGTTTTCGATCAGAAATCGCAACAACTTTGGTTTGCCATTTATCATACTTCGTTCTACCATGCAGGACACAACTTCATCACCCAAGTCAGAAATAGAGCATCAAGCAACAGCAAAGCAGGGTCCAACATGAGTGAACGAAATGGCCAGTAAACCTCACAACAAACGCATGTGGGTTGAGGTTTCAGGAGATATTTACCTAAAATTTTCGTCGGGAGCAAAGTTTGGATAAAGGTCAAATAAAGTAGGTTTCCAAATAGGCTTCCGTGTTGATAGGCATGAAAAGCATCAAAAAATTTCCACAGTTTTTCTCCAGCGTACAAACAGGACATCTGTAAAGAAATGGATACCGAAAAATGGTGCGGCGATCTGACAAAACTTAGTACCAAAGAGTAGTATCCCATCCAGGAGAGTAGCAACGTTCCTCCCCCCGGCGGAGGGGGTGTGGGGTGGTGGCACTCCCATATAGAAAAGACGGAGGTGTCTCGTTGTACATTTTAGGGGTTACAATAGCGGGTTCACCTCAAGGGTTTTCGGCCTCAAGAGATCCACAGCACGAGCTATTGCGACGCCTTTTAGGGTATTGAGCCGAAAAAAGTCAGTGTCATTTAATGTGTTGTTTTAGAATCTCAGAGGGGAGAAAAAATTGAAGCCACGACCACAAAACAGGATCATTGTACCGTAGGGTTCTTTTCAAATTTCCGACCACTACCCCGGTCCTTTTTTATATGAGAATCGCCCCGGGGCCTTACAAAGCCTGTTGAAAATGTGCACTCTCACCTTGTGCATTTCGTGCTTCAATTCGAACAGACTACACGCCTTCAAAATTTCGCTGTCACTCCTTCTCCAACTCGAACAATACCCTTGGGATGAAACTGATGGATTCCTTCCAGAAAATGATTGAGAGCGGGGTTTGTGTAACAGAAAACTAGGACTGGACGATGCTTAGGGCTGTGACCAGGGTCTCTATCAGTGTCCCATTTCTCCTTGTTATGCAACAAGACATTGGCAATCTGAAAGAAAAAAGATCGTCCTTCAGTTTTTTGGATAGCATGATCATGAGCAACGCTAGAAAGTCGGGGGGTCAGTTTCAAATGCCAAATGACATTTGTATGTTTTTAATTGTATTGCCCCGCATAATCATGAGCCTCTCTTGCAAACTAGTCTCATGATGATCTATTTACGTTACAAGCTCTCTGGTTAACTATTTCGGTCGCAAGACCCTCAGATCAAGGTCTTCCAGCTATAAGCCCGTCTCTTGTTTCGTCATGCCTCGTCACTCGCACAGAACAAGTCTAGGGTGAACAACATATATTTTACTATCTCGTCACATTCTGTTGAAGAAATTGTCACTTACGTATACACTGGTTTAACTGACCTTTCACGAGTTTAAAGTCTGAGATTTAGCCTTCCGTCAAGGTCGTCTGGTTACAGTTACAGTTACGGTATTTGTTCCATGTAGTGAAAGTCTTTTCGGAGTTAAATTAAACCCAGTATTAAAATGTAAAAGGTCTTTTGAAAAAGAAAAACATGTCTCTGTTTATCGGATGTCATGTCGACAACTGGCTTTTGATGATTGTAGAAAACGATGCCGAATGGATAGGCCATGTCCTTATGTTTAAAATCAAACTAAACTATCGGCGGTGTGCCTGATGGCGTCCTTTGACTCCAATACCAGAATCCTTTACAATTTCTTTTCTCATGCTAATTGGGACACGAAATGAATTCTGGTAGTTGTAGTCAAATGACGACATCGTGCGAGTGTGCTATAGTTACCTTGTTTGAACACGAGTCTTCGTGCAAAACGTTTAATATGCTGGAAAATAAGGCCCCGTTTACACGGGTCCGGACAAATCTTTGCATGGACAAAAACTTGCACGGTTCCACCTTGCGTTTACACGGGACCGGCGGAACTGGACGAGTTTTTGAACGGCTAAGTGTGCAAGTTTGGGACCTGAAAAAAGCAGGTCAACTTTTTGTCCGGCACGGTTCCATATTTGTACGGACTCGTGTAAACGCCCGAACCGTGCAACTTTTTGCTCAGATAGCGTGGTTATGGCCTGGAATCAAATGCCGCGACTGGTCTAAACTTTGCACGGATCCGTGTAAACACCACTGCAACACAATTTGCACGGATCCATGTAAACAGGCGGTCCAGGAACAAAATTCGTCCGTGCAAAAATTTGTCCGGACCCGTGTAAACGGGCCTAAGATTGATTTGCATGAAAATGGCACTGTAGCGGGAATACATTTTCAAATAATGGTTTAGCACGAAGACTCGTTTTTGACACTGAGACAGAAGGAAACTCAGAAATGGCCTTTTTTAATCCACCTTCAACCCTATGTATGTCTCTCCAATCCCTGGCGGTCCTTGGATGACTGCGAATCAGCTTTAGTCAGCGCCATTTGTAGCGCCCTGAACTGCGAGTCATCAAGACCCAGATCTTCCGCGGACGGCCAAGCAACCAGGTTTAGAAGTGGAACATCAGTGTAACATGCTGAAGACAAAATAAAGATGGAGTGGCATTCAGTGAGACTGGAGAAAGTGTTTCAAAGCAAAAACATCGGTCAGTGTTTCCTTCAGTCAAAACTAAAATCAGGATGCGGGCTACCAAGCATACAGTTACCACACCAATACGTAAACAGCATCAATAAGAGCATGGAGTTACGCGTGATACAAATCATGGCAAGATAATTTATGATCGTGTGAATGGTAAAAAAAAGATATTAATCCTATTGTTGCATAATTTTCTGTCATTGTTGCTTATTATTTTTAATAGGACAATTAATCAAATAAAAGCACTTTGATTACCTCGTCGAGACTTGAAATTTTTAACTCTGATGTCCAGGCCTGCAAGCTCTTTTCTCAGAGATTGCAATTTACGGCAACTGTTGAAGAAAAGCAATATTTTAGTATTAATTCCTTTGACAGTGACTGCCAGTTGTGACTGGTCTTTAAAACTCGCGTGACAATCCATTAGCGAGGACGGGCATGCTCACCAAAACCCTGCTACTGCAAAGCACTCATACGTC
This sequence comes from Platygyra sinensis, assembly GCA_019787425.1. NCBI lineage: Eukaryota > Metazoa > Cnidaria > Anthozoa > Scleractinia > Merulinidae > Platygyra > Platygyra sinensis. Next base: position 23,186 of record JAHPZR010037055.1, read on the forward strand.
ACATGGTGCAAACGAACTTATCTCATTCTTTTCCAGGCTCTTACATCGTAAGGAATAGTATATAGATTTAGGCCAGCCTAAAAGCGTAGCTCCAGGGCCAGGTTGATCAGAGCACGTTTAAGCTAACTCAGGAAAAGGTAAAATTTTGGTTTGAGTTTTGTAACTTTGCGGTGAGGATTTCTGTATATTGTTTGGCCTCCTGTTTTGAGTTTTAATGATCACCATATACACAAAACAAGCAGCAAAACACATTTGTATAGGAGAAAAAGTTATAATTTGGTTAACTTTCAAACCTGGGTTAGCGTTAACTAGCCTGCGCTGCAGCCGGACGTGCCATGAAACCCCCGGTATAGTCCGGCAGTTTTGTCTCAGTCTGCGACGCAGGCTAGCGTTAACCGGTTTCCGAACAATCCTGCCCTGTTTTTCAACAAGTAACCCTGACAAGTGGGAGGCGCAGTGGCCTCATGGTTAGTGCACTCGACTCCGGAGCGCGAGCGGTCCGGGTTCGAGCCCTGGCCGGGGATATTGTGTTGTGTTCTTGGCAAGACACTTTACTCTCCCGGTGCCTCTCTCCACCCAGGTGTATAAATGGGTACCGGCGAATTTGATGCTGGGGGTAACCCTGCGATGGACTAGCATCCCATCCAGGGAGGAGTAGAAATATTCCTAGTCGCTTCATGCTACAGAAACCGGGATAAGCTCCGCCTGATGGGCCACTTGGCCCGAACGCAGACTTG
>JAHPZR010037059.1:0-2500 GCA_019787425.1 Platygyra sinensis
GAGCAGAGAGTTTGTTTCATTCCAGTCTGCAGGAGTAAACAACACACGATTTTTTATTATTATTATGATGATTATTCTCGCATAGGGTGGAAATTTAACATGTAAAGGGTTTGCCCTCCACCAAAAAAAAAAAGAAAAAAATAGTTTCCTGACTAAAATGGAACTATGGTAACAACGACATCACCTTTCAGTCTAAAAAGCTGTATTCGCTTACACTTTAGGGCGAGAAAAAAGCGCTTTGCGAAAGTCCTAGTTTCAGCCCTGTCAGTGGAATTTTCCCCCACAAAACTCGACCAGAAAACCGTCTGACTGTGAATTTTTGACCGTTTTTGACGAGTTGCTCGTCCAGTGAGCCGGGGCCAAACTCGTCGAATCAGGCAGATGATCAGAGAGGATGGAGTTATCTTATAAGTGTGCGTCCGGCCGGTGGGCCATACAGCCGAGGCTATTCTCGTTTCTGTAGCATGAAGCCACAATGAGTTTTTCTACTCCCCCTGGATGGGATGCTAGTCCAACGTAATTTTACCCCCAGATTTAAATTTGCTGATGCGTGAAGTAGTAAAAGCGCCTATATTGTGCTCGTTTTCTGTACGTTTTGAGCCGTTTAGATTCACTTCTTTCAGGGGTTAGATGCTTAAAAACCTCAGAATCAATTCCGGGAAGCAAAAAAACAACACCGATCACAATAAAATGAGCTTAGATATTTGAAATTAAAATTGCTTGCAGTTAAATAAGTTATTATTATATGTCTGGATTTATGAAAACAGTGCTTTTGTTTGTCTCCCAAGTAGACGATATAAAGATTAAAAGGAATGTCAGTCCTTTTTTTTTCCGCGACGCACTCTTATCTTCTTTTTCATTCGCTTCTTTCTCTGCTTTGTTTTGTTTTGTTTTCTTTTAATTCGCTTGGAGTGGTTTTAATGCCTCAAGGAGTCGTGAAATTAAAGTGCACATGGGTGATTTAATACAGAGTATTGACACAGTTATCATAATTCCAGTCATATGCATGAAATCGTATTTACCTAAGTCTGTAGTAATACTGTGCTAGACCGTAAACGTATGTCTCCGCCAAGGTAGGAAAAAAAGTTGTTGCGCTCAGGAAAAGAGACTGAGTGATCTTCAGTAAAAACATTGGGCGTTTAACAATTTATAGTTGACGAAGCAATCATTCTTATGCCAGTAGGAGTTTGGTCGGAGTTGTACGTAAGAGATATCAATTAAAACGACACATAGCTAAGCCTAGCTTTGTCATTAATATTTCCCAGAAGAGGACATTCATGACAATTTCCACTTGAAACTAGCGTGGCAAAACGCAAAGTTTGTCATTAAATTTCAATCGGTGATTTCTCATTTGCTTGGGGTTTTCTTCGTGTATGCTTTATTGTAGGCGTGTGTGGTACTTCTTTGTTGTACTGCACGTATATGTTTCTTTGATAACTGTTCAGATAGTTTTTCTTCATCTTTTGAAGGGGCTGTTTTATCTCGCTAAGTGAAGATTCAAACCATTCTTTTCGTTTTCTCGGCCAGAAAATAATTCATGTTTTATGTTATTGTTCGTAAAAATTCATTATAGTTTCGTTATCTTTAAAATGCCTTGCAATGAAATTACCACCTCTACTTCATATTTCAAGCTTCAACTTTTCAAAACATTCAACGTACCGGATGCTTTTTGGAGAGTGTGTGGAGATTTCTTTGTATCATGATGAAAGATTTTCCCTTTCAACATTAAGTTCTGTCACTGTTTAATGGCTAAAAATTCGTAATTAACCCACGCTCTATTTCGCTATTGAATTTTGCAGGTAACCTCACATTAGCTTGATGTTTAAGGATAATATATTTGACCTTGTGAGCCACGCTAAATTTAGGGTAAGCCAATTTGTCAGCAATTGCAATTGGTATGTATGTTAATTCCCCACATTCGATCCGTAATTTATAGACTTGTATTTTTTTAAACACCCGTCAACCCGTGGTCTGTATAGTAAACATTGCTCTAAAAGCGGCCGTTTCAAAGATAAACGTGTTTTAATTAAGAAAGCAAGAGTCTACAAAGTCTTAATATCAAAATGCTTTTAAGCGAAGGGCCTCAACGTGGAATTATGCCACAACATAGAAATTCAAACGGCATCTTATTTTTTTTTTAACTCAGCCACATGAAGCAGGAAGCTTGATTATACTTAATACCAATACTTCATTTGACCATATAAGGTCTCAGCGGATACGCAAAACATAGTGTACTATTGCGTGACAAAACTCGTCCCTGTCTGGCCACATCCGGTAAACATGTTCACTCGAACTCAAAAACATCAAACAGTACATATTTAGTTATAGTGACATTGTGTATTGTGGCGTGCAAAATGAGCCACGGTTGTTAAAACACAGCAAGAGAGCATCCGCAGTTTGTACGCCGGATTGAAAAACTGACATGCATATGGCTTGCGGGGGAATCTGAATATGACCACCAACGAAACGTTAAACACACGAGTCGAGAAAGGATTGCATC
>JAHPZR010037059.1:15000-21449 GCA_019787425.1 Platygyra sinensis
GCTTCCTGCTTCATGTGGCTGAGTTAAAAAAAAAATAAGATGCCGTTTGAATTTCTATGTTGTGGCATAATTCCACGTTGAGGCCCTTCGCTTAAAAGCATTTTGATATTAAGACTTTGTAGACTCTTGCTTTCTTAATTAAAACACGTTTATCTTTGAAACGGCCGCTTTTAGAGCAATGTTTACTATACAGACCACGGGTTGACGGGTGTTTAAAAAATACAAGTCTATAAATTACGGATCGAATGTGGGGAATTAACATACATACCAATTGCAATTGCTGACAAATTGGCTTACCCTAAATTTAGCGTGGCTCACAAGGTCAAATATATTATCCTTAAACATCAAGCTAATGTGAGGTTACCTGCAAAATTCAATAGCGAAATAGAGCGTGGGTTAATTACGAATTTTTAGCCATTAAACAGTGACAGAACTTAATGTTGAAAGGGAAAATCTTTCATCATGATACAAAGAAATCTCCACACACTCTCCAAAAAGCATCCGGTACGTTGAATGTTTTGAAAAGTTGAAGCTTGAAATATGAAGTAGAGGTGGTAATTTCATTGCAAGGCATTTTAAAGATAACGAAACTATAATGAATTTTTACGAACAATAACATAAAACATGAATTATTTTCTGGCCGAGAAAACGAAAAGAATGGTTTGAATCTTCACTTAGCGAGATAAAACAGCCCCTTCAAAAGATGAAGAAAAACTATCTGAACAGTTATCAAAGAAACATATACGTGCAGTACAACAAAGAAGTACCACACACGCCTACAATAAAGCATACACGAAGAAAACCCCAAGCAAATGAGAAATCACCGATTGAAATTTAATGACAAACTTTGCGTTTTGCCACGCTAGTTTCAAGTGGAAATTGTCATGAATGTCCTCTTCTGGGAAATATTAATGACAAAGCTAGGCTTAGCTATGTGTCGTTTTAATTGATATCTCTTACGTACAACTCCGACCAAACTCCTACTGGCATAAGAATGATTGCTTCGTCAACTATAAATTGTTAAACGCCCAATGTTTTTACTGAAGATCACTCAGTCTCTTTTCCTGAGCGCAACAACTTTTTTTCCTACCTTGGCGGAGACATACGTTTACGGTCTAGCACAGTATTACTACAGACTTAGGTAAATACGATTTCATGCATATGACTGGAATTATGATAACTGTGTCAATACTCTGTATTAAATCACCCATGTGCACTTTAATTTCACGACTCCTTGAGGCATTAAAACCACTCCAAGCGAATTAAAAGAAAACAAAACAAAACAAAGCAGAGAAAGAAGCGAATGAAAAAGAAGATAAGAGTGCGTCGCGGAAAAAAAAAGGACTGACATTCCTTTTAATCTTTATATCGTCTACTTGGGAGACAAACAAAAGCACTGTTTTCATAAATCCAGACATATAATAATAACTTATTTAACTGCAAGCAATTTTAATTTCAAATATCTAAGCTCATTTTATTGTGATCGGTGTTGTTTTTTTGCTTCCCGGAATTGATTCTGAGGTTTTTAAGCATCTAACCCCTGAAAGAAGTGAATCTAAACGGCTCAAAACGTACAGAAAACGAGCACAATATAGGCGCTTTTACTACTTCACGCATCAGCAAATTTAAATCTGGGGGTAAAATTACGTTGGACTAGCATCCCATCCAGGGGGAGTAGAAAAACTCATTGTGGCTTCATGCTACAGAAACGAGAATAGCCTCGGCTGTATGGCCCACCGGCCGGACGCACACTTATAAGATAACTCCATCCTCTCTGATCATCTGCCTGATTCGACGAGTTTGGCCCCGGCTCACTGGACGAGCAACTCGTCAAAAACGGTCAAAAATTCACAGTCAGACGGTTTTCTGGTCGAGTTTTGTGGGGGAAAATTCCACTGACAGGGCTGAAACTAGGACTTTCGCAAAGCGCTTTTTTCTCGCCCTAAAGTGTAAGCGAATACAGCTTTTTAGACTGAAAGGTGATGTCGTTGTTACCATAGTTCCATTTTAGTCAGGAAACTATTTTTTTCTTTTTTTTTGGTGGAGGGCAAACCCTTTACATGTTAAATTTCCACCCTATGCGAGAATAATCATCATAATAATAATAAAAAATCGTGTGTTGTTTACTCCTGCAGACTGGAATGAAACAAACTCTCTGCTCCATTTCTGATACTGACTTGTAGAATAGGTGCAAGCTTGTAGCAGGACCACTTTGGAACTTTTGTCTGAGGTAGAGTGTGAATTCTCGCTTACTGGTCTTTAGATTATTCATTTAATGCTTGTGTTTAATGCAACTCATCGCCAAGTCGCGTCCAAAAACCATTTCTAAAAGAAACCCCCAGATGTTAAGGTAAAGCTAGCCAGAACCTAGTTAAAACCTAAATGGTACTTTTTTGTCTCTTTCGAGGGTAGTAGAGGATAGGATAAAACTAATATCAAATTTCCGTTTGAAACATACTTAAACTGGTCCAAAGGTTTCACATTTAAATACAACTCAACAGCCTTCGTCCATTCACAACATGGAAAAGCCAGAAAAGATCCACAACCACTGCCACCATATAGACAAAGACCACGAAAGGATTACTTCAATAGATTTCGATTAAATGGTCGTATAGTGGTGTTTAATCAGCAGATTTACCGTACCGCCGGCAAGAAATGAAAGCTCCACTTTCATTTCGCTCACAGACATAATGGTGTCTGATTTCACTTGAGGGTGACTTCACTATATAAACGGAAACTAATGCATTTTTGGGTTCTAGCCTTTGACTCAACGATGCCAGCCCAGAAAGCTTTGCTGGCCGCATTTCTGGCAGTTCTGTGGGTACATGGTACTATGAATTTAAGGTGGCTCTCGCAAGAACATGGCAACGATGCTTTTAATTTATGCTTTATAACATCTTCAGCCTGGACGTTGTTCAATGATAACCAAGTAAATATGGGCTGAAGAAAACTATTTCACGAAAGCTTGACTGTTGAAGTGGAATGAGACCTCCAGGTTTAGTACATCTTGAAGAAAGTGACAACGAAATTCGCAATGACAAATTTGGTTTCTCTTTTTTTACGTGACCAGTAATTTTCTGATCGATTACAGGTGGAAAATAACATATACTCCCGGTACAGTAGAAATTAGAGTTAGTAAAGGAATTAATACAACATGAATTTAACATACAGCATATCGAAGTAAGCAGGTGCTCGATGAGTAAAACAAGTCTGTGAGCTAAAGAGCAAGCACTGTCTTGATGTTCCGCAAAATTCTCAAAACCAACGTTACAGAAAAGGTGAAAAAGGGGGAAATGAGACTAGGTAACGAGAATTTATCAGTTACAAAGAAAACAGAAATATTTTAAAAATAAAAAGCGATAATCATTCGTAGTAACTTTGCGGGGAAAGTCTTGTCTATCAAAATTAATTCGGTGTGTATTGGAAGACGTTTTTCGCAGGAAGAACAATGTTCAGGGAAGGAAGGTATAACGAAATCGTGCTGACAACAGAACGTTTTCAGTGAGCTATTCGTTTATTTACACTGAATATTTCTGCATCGACATTTACTCGTGTTTATCAGCATGCTCTCGGAGAATATAACGTTTGTTTATGGATAAATCAAAAAAAAGTCAAGTGGTTAGGGTACTTCGTGTAAGAAGTGCTCTGTTATTTGTCATAACTTCATTTTGTCGAATCACCAAAACCCTAAAATCTTGTTCATGTCTTTCTTTTAAGTACTATTAAGGCTGGTAGCTAATGTTCACAGCTGTAATAACTACACAACACTGGCTAGTCTAGACCAATCTCAATTGCTAAAACGTGCAGAAAATCTATTTTTTTTTCGCGTTCTAAACTAATGATTTCGCTCACCTTTTTCAAACTTATTTTTTCGCCCACGATTTTCAGGCTTTCTTTATCCACACGTCCGCGCCTCGTGTCGGTAGTGCGTGTTGCCAAGGAGTTCTTGTTGTCAAACTTGACAGCAGCGAGTAAAATAACTGGTATAGATAATACTGTCAAGCTGTATTTGCATCAATCTGCATTTGGAAGGTGCTACTTCATAAGTCAGCCGCGCGTTCGCATTCTAACAACATAATATTTAACAAAAGATCTTCGCACGAAAACTAACCGTTTTTCTAATATAATTTCTCCCCTTTCTAACATTCCTAATTTTTTGCACTTGAATTATTTAAGCACTCACCAGCATTAGTTCCTGCCGTCGCTACCGTTTCTACCGTTCCTACTGTTTCTGCTGTGTCCACCGTTTCTAATACTTTTGCCGTCCTTATCGTATCTATTGGGTTATCCCCAGTGTAATAACCACAGCTGACGTCACTAGTGTACTGGCATTAAATTTACAAGAAAGCTGACGTCACAAATGTATTGTAGGGTTAGGGTAGACGTCAGCTATTCTTCTTACAACACTAACAGCACTAGTGACGTCAGCTGTGGTTATTACACTGGGGATCACGCAAAATGTTCAACCATCGACGTTTATAGTGCCAAATGCCCTTAAAGATGTAGCCTGGAACAGGCCCCGAATTTTTTTCCCTTCTCGCCAGGAGCTTATTTGCAGGCCATTCAGGTTGAAGATGACTCGGTACGTAAGAAAGTTACAAAATTGAAACTTATACATGGAGAAGCAGTAGAGCTTGGATGAAAATTGATGACAACGCATTGTTAAATAATAACGATTACATGCATGCACGATCGATTTATTCGAGGAGAATAATCTAACGGTTAATTCATCATTTTCTGGCCGGGCAAATTTAAAGGCTACTTCCGTAACTGAAATAAAAATCAGAGCTCTGTAATGAACAAACGTACAAAACGACAAAGATCATCTCGCATGCGCACAAGACCTTGAAGCAGAAAAAATAGCAGAAAAAATCAGTGACACATGCAAACTCGATGATAAATTTTCTATTTCATCTGTTTTGCCAGTTTTAGACAGAGACTGTTATAGTGCCTTCGTGGATAGATAATTTTGAAAAAGCGTTGTACCAGTGACTCATCTATGGCTTCGGTGGCGCGTGGTTTAGTTAATGCGCGTTGTTCAGTTGAAATCAACGTAGGTGAACCTCGAAAAACCAAACAAAAAACATAACGCCCATTCCAACAGTAATAATTGCTCCGCCAGCTATAAATTCGTAAGCGCCAAATATCCCGAAAGTCACTCAGGTATTTTTCCTTGGCACAGTGATTTTCTTCCTCGCCATGGCTTTTATTTGACAGTGCGCGCGTGCATGAGACAAAGGTGTTATCACTGACTCGCGGGTAAATACAATTTCTTAACATTATAATTATTTTAACTGCGGGTGTAATAATAATCCCAGATGATGAGTACGTTTGTGTTGAATCCTATTCTGATTGTTTAAGCATCTCAAGCATAGAAAATAACCGGACGAGAACAATACTAGAAGCGTGATACCTTTTTCCACCGCATGAGCGCGCAATTCAGCTTTATATATGTCACAGAAGTTGTATTCGTATGCTGTTTGGTTAGGGCCCCGGTCACACGCAGAGAACATTATCACGCAGCAAAACGCAACGTATTGTTGCGCGCAAGACGTTGCACAAGTTTGGTAATATGTCGAAAGAAGCAGGGTCGCCAAACGAATACAGCATTCACGTATACGTTGTCTTGAAATGTTTCGTCGGTTTAGCCACTGAGTTTAGATTTCCTTGCTTGATGCCATAAAGCCCGACTGAAATTCTTTCAGCTCAACCCGGAGCTCAGTTGAAGGCGTTTGAAACTGACTTTTTAGAATTCCAAAACTTATGTACGCACGCTACTTCTTGATAAAGGAAAGATATATTATATTCGCGTTTGTTGAAGTAAGATTTTAGTTCCGCAAGGAAAGGCTCGTCGGAGGAACAAATACGACAAAGTCGAAGAGCTAAGCTGAATGGAATAGCTCTTTTGGTATATTGAGGGTGACATGAAGAATGTAACAAGTACTGATGTTTGTCTGTGGCTTTAATTTAGTGTAAATGTCAGTCGTGATATTGCCGTTATCGACAAAAACGCTAACAGCAAGAAAGGGTGTAGATGTAAATGAATTATTGGATGTAAACTTTAGATAATGATGGTGTGAATGTTGTTAAGGTAAGAGGTGAAAGCATGAAGGTCTTCCACAGAATGTGTCCACATCATGAAGACTTCGTCAAGTTAACGCTGCCATGTGTGTGGTTGGAACCAATGTTAACGCTACTGACATTCAACTTATTCCTCTTGAACTTGTTCAATCTAATCGTGACAGTGTACGAAACGCAAGAGAAGCGTATCTCATTGAAATAGGTCAAACCCTTGAACCCCATGATCTTAATTAAGAAAGATGACTTGAAATTTAGTACGTTTCTTTAGTATTAGCTTTCTATGTTTAAGTCATTTGTACTCTTTATAGCTGCTCATTACTTCAGTTCAGGCTGTAAAGTTTTCCAAAATTTAAAAATTTTAAATTTTT
>JAHPZR010037060.1:0-17500 GCA_019787425.1 Platygyra sinensis
TTCCTCTCCGGTGACCCAAAAGCAGCTCAGCAGAACACGTCAACAGCGGCATGAAGTTATTGAGAATCTTGGCTCATTATTTATGCTTACCGTGAATGAAAACTTTAGTCAATCTGCTTCACAATACTTAGTGATATTCTTGTTAAAGCTACGAACTTAGATGTGAAAACAATGCTTTTTAAACTGAAAGCAAGTGATGTGTTGTTTACAAACTCATGCTTTATTTAGCAGGAATAGTAGCCGGCGAAATGTGTTGCGAACGTTTTCCACGAACGAACCATTTCTTTCTGAACCAAAACTCCTTGGGGTGGGAGAAAGCTTATTGTTCAAACACAACATTTCGCTTGGATATATTGCTTGCTCTTAAAGCAGTAAAAAGATCGTGACACAGCTTTTCCGCTGTGACACTATTTACACGGCATTGCTAAACTTTATCGGAGTGAACTTCGCAGTAAAATGAAATGTATGCTTAGCGGATGATATTCTTTTCCTAAACAGGGAGAAAAACCAAGCAGTCGTTGTAAGTGGCAGTGATAATTACTCGACCGGTGGCTAATTGGTAAATCTTCAAAGCGAACTAGATTGGAAATACGATAGCTTCATTGAAGATGTTTAAACAATATGCAAATTTGGCAGTAATCGAACAGCTCTCGCTTTTTGAGTTTTCCTAACAAAGCTAGTTATTGTTTTGTCCAACAATACTTCACAAAAGAAACAGTTAGAGGTGAATAACAAAGAAATACCTATACGCCTATACGCATATAATCATACGTGTATACATATTGTCATATGCGTATAGTCATACGCGTATGCGCGTACAGACTGCGTATGCGAAGTTTGCTTATTTCTGAGCGGTACTGTATACAAGGACGATTAACGAGGCATAAACAGCAGTAGCTGTTTTCTGCCAGCTACAAAGCGAAGTGCATATAAACAGAGAAGTGCGAATGATTCTGATGGCAACAAAATTAATTGGAATTGAATTTAAATGTATTACCCTGGTTTCTTTTCATCGAAATGAATATCTGAGCCATTCCTTTCTTCACTCTTCTCGGCCGTTTGCATGATGCGTGGACTTGAAATCAGATAGTGAACCCATGATGTCGCATTCTTCATGGTGAAAGGGAATGTTTAACACAACGTGAATGGAGTCATATGTACCACGATATTTTATACTAAGTTACAGATATTTTTGATGAAGCTCATATAATGTAGCCACCGAATTTTCCTTGTGTTATGAATCTCCTAACTGACATCGATGATCGGCTTTATCAAATGCTACGTTGCGATGAAAATGCAGATTAAGACTGAGCAATAAAGTACGCTTTGTCATGAAGAAACTGCTAGGAAACAAAATGCTACTCAAACTGGACACGTCTTTCTTACTGAGGTAATACCTTGTTCAAAATGCTGCCACGGCAGGACGAATGCCGTCCTCAGTTTTACCTAGATAAAGACAAGGTTGGGTGCGGGAATACCGCGTCATTGACGTGTGGAGGTCCCGCGGCAAGAACGCGGCAAATGGGTCAATACTTTCAGGCGGTACTGTATATGAGGCACAGTTTGCAAATATGAAAATGGAACGCTAAAGGTGGCCAGAAATGCCTTTAATATTGGGGAGGTGTGGAACCCATTATGTTGCCATGGTAACAAAACTGTCAAGCTCAAATTGTGGAGCACATTTAGTAGAACTTTACTGCAAAGAATCAAACATTTCTGATACAAATTGGCCGAGATATCTTTTTACATCATATTTGATCAACATTTGGTTGAGTAAATGACATCATCACTTGGCTAATTTGTATGTAACTTGAAACAAAAAGAGATATTTGAAAACAGTAAACAGCACTTTTCTTCTCATGTATGCTACTTGTTTATGTTTTAAAATGGCTTTGATACAAAAGATGTGATTTTCGTCATAGTGGCACTTTAAATAGAAAAACTAAGTACACAATTTGAACCCATAATACAGAATAAAGAATAAAGCTCAAGATAGCCCAAGATAAATTTATTCTTTACATCTCAGTGTAATAAACAACTATTCTTACCTGTGCAAGATCTGTGTGAATTGATGTTAATTGTGTGGGCAACTGCTGAGCCTTTTGTATTGCAATACACATCATTTGTATTCCTCTCATTGGCTAGAAACACAATAAAGACAAGTGATTTCCCACTTCTTTCAACAATAAAAATACATAACAAATACATGCATGAGTTTGGGATTTCAAAGAATTGTATATCATCACCAAATCTTTTTGCCCCTATCTAGGTTCTGATTACTATCTCAAGAAAACATTAATTAAAAATGCCTCATGATGCATTCAGTTCTACATGTTTAACTCGAAAAAAATGCCCTAAAATGCTGCTGCTGAGACTTCTTTTAACAGAGTACATTAAGGACTATACACAGCATTCAGTTACTTTATTACTCAATTTTTAACCCAGAATTCAATGAAACCGCTTATTTCTCTGTTTTAGCACCCATATGGGAATGCAGGGTTTAGTCTGCATTGGAGCCAAGTAGCCCCTCGCGCTAAAACTTATCCTAGTTTCTGTAGCATGAAGCAACAAGGAGTATTTCTACTCTTCCCTAGATGGTACGTATGCTAGTCCATCACAGGGTAACCCCCAGCATCAATATTAATAGTATTATTTATGTTATTAATATTAATAGAATTAATAGTTTTGATAGAATTAGTATTAGTTGTTAGTTTTGAAACACTGATCATTTATCAATTTACTGTGAAACTTCCTACTGATTTATTATCAATTATTATTCAAGCCAAGTACGTGATTTCAAAATAAAAGCCTTCAAAGAATCGTGATTTCACACCTATCTAAGAGTTCTAGAAGTTTTACCACTAGGAAATAGTCTTTATTGTGGGTGCCACATTTCTCACAACACCCTAGTTTTTTCACGTGGCATAGGCAATAGAAGACTACACACAACTTCTTTTAGTCAGAGATTGTTAGCAAGTTACACTGCTACCATTCTATGATCAGAGGGTCCAAGTTACTGCTATTTCAAGCATATTTCGCTGTCTCTCTGCTACCTTATAGTGGGAGTTGTCAACCAATGAGCACTGTGTAAGTTTTTATTTGTAACAGCTGTTTATTTATTTCTCGAGTGTTTTTTTTTATTTCTGGTGTGAAGTTTTCACTTTTATTAATCGTAAGATGCACACATTTGACTTATTAATCATAAAAGGTGATACATGTGCTTTACGATTCTTAATCGTAAAATGCGTCTCCTACAATAAATAATCGTGGACGTTACGATTAATAATCGTAAAATAAACAAATGCAGTTATTAATCGTAGATGCCGATCTTCTTTTGACACCAAATTTCACTCAACCAGCCGCCATTACGAAAAAAACTTTGCATTCAAGAACTACATCTTACAGAGCTTGCTCTGAAATAAATGTGATTCAGCCAAAGTGTTGATGTGACAAGCTTGACGTAAAGCTATCTTTTTATGTACTAAGTGTGTTTACAGACGATATTTTCGACATCTTTAACTTGCCGACGAAAAGCAATGCGAGAGCAAATGTCGTGGCCGCGAAACAACAGCACTTCATTCAGTGCGATTATCCCATGATTTGAAAGCGACTGATTCAATGTCCAAAATGTACCCAAAGTAAAATACAACAAGAAAATACGCCAACATCTCAGTGTGTTCACGAAAAATATTTTTTCCGGCTTTGGACTCTTCGGCAAAAAGCAACGTGAGAAGGAAAATTTATTGTGATCATGACCCGTGCTTGAACAAACATCAGCACTAATGCGAAATACAACTTAGTTGAAAGTGGCTGATTAAGGTTCATAATTACCCAAAGTAAAAAAAAAAACAGGTAAATGAATAAACAGCTGAGACTGTTTACAAACAATATTTTCTCCACCTTGGCTCTTAAACAAAAAGCAACTCAACTCAGCCATGCTTGAACAAACAATAAGCTACAACAATACTGCGTAATGCAAAATAAACAACTTTTCTCAATATATTATTATTACTCTATTAGTGTGTCAAAAATTCTCGCTTACTGTAACGACTACGATTACTAAAATTACCCAAACAGCATTCAAAATAATTTCAGAATATTGTCAAAATAAATCCGGAATCCAGATTAACAATCGTATTATGTGCTATCATGATACGTTTATCATACGTACTATTCGTGTCTTTTCAGATTATTAGTTGTATAATGAGGTGTTTTCAGTTTATTAAACTGGAAACCGCGTCTCTTATGAATAATAATCATGACACTGTACGAATAATATTGGTATGTGGCTATATTTTCAGGAAATTAATCATACACGTAGCAAAGTTTACCGACTCAGAATTTATGATGTTCAGATGTACACTGATTGCGTTTATGAGCGAAACGTTATTTTTGTTTGTTGACTTGGCCTAAAACCAACCATAAATGTAATCAGCAAGCTACATTTTCCTTAAATGACTGTCATAGCTACAAAGGATGTAGATTAAGCGATCGATGCAAAGCCATCCTGTCGCCAATCTACCCACTGCATATTTCGGTATTTCTTCAAGCAATGTTTGTTGTTTCAAACAAGCTTTTATCACTGTCGAAAAGTCTTCCATGGCCTCCCGAAAACTTGAAATGGATTTTTCAAATTTCATGTCCTACCGAAACTCAAAGTGAACAAGAGCGGTTGATTTCATTCATGTCAGGGGTTTTTTCTTCTTTCCGAATCAAATTAAAATGAAATCAACATACATACATACATGAACTTTATTTAAACTCAAATTTCAGGGTAGCCTGATAGGCTAATATCTTTGAGATCAACAACTTTGCAGCAAGTCTACAAAAGTTTGAGGTGTCAAAGCATTGGCGGTCAGAATTTGTCATGTTTACGCAAATATTTGGCAAATTGAAATAGTACGAATTAAGTGTAATTCCGAAAGAACTGCTTTGTTTGTTTTACAATATTTGATGTGTAGTTCAACCAGATGAAGTTCACCAAAAAAAGGACGTACCAGTATATTAGTGGAATGAGTTTCTTTTGGAAACTCTCCATTTTAGTGTGACCGCTCAGACCACGGCATAGATTTCTTGTACACAACAAACAGGTTTTCCGACCTCTGACTGTAGCAAATCTTAAATGGTTGAGTACCATGGCATCACAGCAGGCAAAAGTTGCAAGATGGTGCATGAGTATGGCCGAGTTTGTCTTTTTCATTGAACACAGAAAAGGGGAGAGAACCATCGTTCCTGATGTCCTCAGCCGTCACCCTACCAAAGAAAACATTCCTGATGATAATGTTGTCATACCTCCATCACCACAACCTCAGTTGATGTTCCAAACCATGCCCCTGAACTTGTTCATGGAACATTTTACAACACTATGGCTTGTCTATACAATGCATGTCTTAAGCCTGAAACCAATGGCTTTGACCCAGTCTGTCTTGCTACAGCTCCAAAGAGAGCCAAGCATACAAAGGCGCTTCAAGTCAAATATTCAACCACAACTCAGACCAAGACTCGAGAAGTTGGTAAACCTCAAGAAAGTTCACCGTCAGACTGCAATTTTCAAGACTTTGAAAATTTAGAATCTTTAAACCGTGATCAATAGAGTTTTGCAAGGCGACACCTACAGGATTACTCATGCAATCTGTAATCAAGTTTCATACCTCAAAACAAGATATTTCAGCAATCAAGAACATTCCAAAGCAAGATTTCCAATGGGTTAAACAAATGGCAAAGCACTCAGCTGTTGTTGACAGTTTGTTAATGTATCAAGATGAATTTATGGAAGACCCAAATCACTACCGTATTATGGCCCCCAATGACATTCAACTTCAACATCACCCTCTAAAAGTATACCATGACTCACCAGTTGGTACGCATCGAGAGCGCGAAGCTACTTATGGATCTCTTTCATATGACTTCTATTGGTGGAACATGGCTAAGCATGTGTGGAACTGGATCAGGCGATGCCCTGCCTACTGATCCCGAACATGGACCGATGCAAATTCGCATCTATGACTGTCCCTTCAACACCATTGGTATAGCCTATGTTTGACAATTGCCTACTACCCCAGCTAGTAACAAATGGATTCTGACTGTGGTTTATCCAAACTCTTCTTTCTTGCAAGCAATTCTGATCCCAGACAAACAAGAAACTTCTGCCACACAAGCCTTGTTTAACAATGTCTTCTTGTAGTAACTGGATTTCCAGCAGTCTTGCAAAGTGATCAAGGAGGAGAATGGCTTAATGCAGTACTATGCCAGCTAACAAAACTTCTCTCTATTGAACACATTGTTGCAACTAGAGGGCTCGAGACTAACTTTTCAGCTTGCTAGCCCAGTGGCTAGTGACAGGTTTGATTCACTAGCCAAAATAAATTTTTCACTAGCCAGATTCTCTAATATCCATCATGGCATCAAGTCAAGTAAATGCTAAGCTGTGTAGCTTACAATATGTTTTGAATGAACAAGTGCCAAGTACAAAGTTCTTGCGCCCTTGATTCTCACAGAACCACCATCAAAACTTCGAAACTTGCGCCGCAAAAAGGATTCTTTGTATTTAAAATACCGATTCACGATTTTCACGAACAAAATTATTCTTTCCACTTTAACTCTATACGTTACAACCATAGGCATAGATATATAATTATAGGTGTCACACAATAACGAAAATGTGTCTCAAAATATGATTGAAAAAAAGCGTAGAGTTTTTGGGCCTCTACAGACTGTACTCCCTATATACCAATTAGATTTGTTATCGTTCCACTCTACTCTACTCTACTTTACTTTACTCTTCTTTACTTTACTCTTCTTTACTTTACTCTACTCTACTTTACTCTACTCTACTCTACTCTACTCTACTCTACTCTACTCTACTCTACTCTACTCTACTCTACTCTACTCTACTCTACGATATACTTCTGTACTCTACTATACTCTACTCTACACTACGTTACCCTACGCTACGCTACTCTATTCTACTCTACTCTACTCTACTGTACTCTACTCTACTGTACTCTACTCTACTCTATGCTACTGTACTCTACGCTACTGTACTCTACTATACTATACTCTACACTACTCTACTCTACCCGACTCTACCCTACTCTACTCTCCTCTCCTCTACTGTACTCTACTGTACTCTACTCTACTGTATTGTACTGTACTCTACTCTACTCTACTCTACGCTACGCTACGCTACTCTACGCTACTCTACGCTACTCTACTCTACTCTACTTTACTCTACTCTACTCTACTCTACGCTACTCTACTGTACTGCACTCTACTCTACGCTACTCTACTGTACTCTACTGTACTCTACTATACTCTACTATACTCTACTGTACTCTACTCTAATCTACTGTACTGTACTGTACTGTACTGTACTCTACTCTACTCTACTCTACTGTACTCTACTGTACTCTACTATACTCTACTCTACTCTACGCTACTCTACTCTATTGTACTCTACTGTACTCTACTGTACTCTTAACTCTACTGTACTTTACTCTACTCTACTCTACTCTACTCTACTGTACTCTACTATACTCTACTCTACTCTACGCTACTCTACTCTACTCTACTGTACTCTACTCTACTGTACTCTACTCTACTGTACTCTACTATACTCTACTCTACTCTACTCTACTGTACTCTTAACTCTACTGTACTTTACTCTACTCTACTCTACTCTACTCTACTCTACTCTACTCTACTCTACTCTACTCTACTCTACTGTACTCTACTATACTCTACTCTACTCTACTCTACTCTACTCTACGCTACAAACAGGTAGAAAATTACCTGACAGTTGAAATTATTTTATTGCAAGACTTCATTAAATATACTGTGTATTGTAATGTGAAAAGGAATAAAAAATACAAGTTATTGTATCTCCATGCCTTATAATTAATGAAAGATCATAATACCGATATCTATTAGAGCAAAACAGTAGAGTAGAGAAAAGTACAGTGATTCGCGAAGCTTAAAGTGAAAAATAGTATAGTAAATTAGAAAACAGACCTAAGAAAGCACAACAGCTGATTGGTTATAACTCAAATTTGTATAACTCAATAAAGACACACAACTAGCGCATGCTATTGACGAAGTGATGGCGCAAGCATACACAATTTACATATTGATAATGAAAGACAACAAGTTGTTTTCCTTTGGGTTTTCTAAAGACAAGAAGAAAACATGTACTCCGTGTTTCTGTAAAGTTATACAAACACTCGTGAAAGTCTGGAAGGACTCGAAAAAGATGTGGAAATAGTCGCATGCGGCTAGTGTTCCCCCAGCATTTTGCGTTATCAAAAATTACCACCCGTGTTTGTATAACTCGATACAAAAACGGTACATGTTCTCTCTAACTTAATTTCAAAAGCGAACAGTAAAGTAGATTAGAGTACACTAGAGTATTGTAGAAAAAAATAGAGTGTAGTATAGTAAAGTATAGTATAGTAGAGTACGGCACATTACAGAAGCGTAGAGTAGAGTAGAGTAGCGTAGAGTAGAGTAGCGTAGAGTAGAGTAGCGTAGAGTAGAGTAGAGTAGCGTAGAGTAGCGTAGAGTAGAGTACAGTAGAGTACGTAGAGTACAGTAGAGTACAGTAGAGTAGCGTAAGAGTAGAGTAGCGTAGAGTAGAGTAGAGTATAGTAGAGTACAGTAGAGTAGAGTAGCGTAGAGTAGAGTACAGTAGAGTAGAGTACAGTAGAGTAGAGTACAGTAGAGTAGAGTACAGTAGAGTAGAGTACAGTAGAGTTAAGAGTACAGTAGCAGTAGAGTACAGTACAGTAGAGTACAGTAGAGTAGAGTAGAGTAGAGTAGCAGTAGAGTAGAGTACAGTAGAGTAGAGTAGAGTAGCGTAGAGTAGAGTAGAGTACAGTACAGTAGAGTAGAGTAGAGTAGAGTAGCAGTAGAGTAGAGTACAGTAGAGTAAGAGTACAGTAGAGTACAGTATAGTAGAGTACAGTAGAGTAGAGTACAGTAGAGTAGAGTAGAGTAGCGTAGAGTAGAGTACAGTAGAGTACAGTAGAGTACAGTAGAGTAGAGTAGAGTAGTGTAGCGTAGAGTAGTGTAGCGTAGAGTAGAGTAGAGTAGAGTAGAGTAGGAGTAGAGTAGAGTACAGTAAGAGTAGCAGTAGAGTAGAGTAGAGTACAGTAGAGTACAGTAGAGTACAGTAGCGTAGAGTAGAGTACAGTAGAGTACAGTAGAGTAGTACAGTAGAGTAGAGTAGCGTAGAGTAGAGTAGCGTAGAGTACAGTACAGTACAGTACAGTACAGTACAGTACAGTACAGTAGTACAGTACAGTACAGTAGACGTAGAGTAGACAACAGTAAAGTAGAGTAGAGTAGAGTAGAGTATAGCACATTACAGAATAGTAGAGTAGTAAAGTATTAGAGTATAGTAGATCTTCAAGGATGCCATACAAAGATCTTTACTAGATTCTTACTAAAGATCTTTGTAAGATCCCTCAATGAAATCATTGCTAGACTCTTTGAGGTTCCTTGCAAAGGACTCTTTTCAAGATCGTACACACAGCTACAAGAATCAGATCCTAGCAAGATCTTTAAAGCAATCCTTAAAAGGATCTTCAAGGATCCATTACAAAGATTCTGTGACTAGATCTTCCCAAAGATCTTTGTAAGATCCTCATTTCAGTATTTGTAGAATCTTGGAGGGATCCTTGCAAAGATCTGTTCACGATCTGTGCAAGAAGTGGAAAATATAAGTTTCCATGTAAAAGATCATTTGTTAAATCCTTCGGGGATCTTAAAGGATCCTTCTGAAGATCTTTTGCAGGATCTTAAAGACTGCCAAGGATTCTTTGAAAAGTGTCAAGGATCTTTGAGGATTCTGTGCAGGAATCCTTTTAAAGAACCTTGAAAGAACCTTAGTTTTTGAAAGACTGTACTCTACTATACTCTAATACTTTACTACTCTACTATTCTGTAATGTGCTATACTCTACTCTACTCTACTCTACTTTACTGTTGTCTACTCTACGTCTACTGTACTGTACTGTACTACTGTACTCTACTGTACTCTACTCTACGCTACTCTACTCTACTGTACTACTCTACTGTACACTCTACTGTACTCTACTGTACTCTACTGTACTCTACTGTACTCTACTGTACTCTACTCTACTCTACTGTACTCTACTCTACTCTACTCTACTCTACTCTACTCTACTCTACGCTACACTACTCTACGCTACACTACTCTACTCTACTCTACTGTACTCTACTGTACTCTACTGTACTCTACTCTACGCTACTCTACTCTACTCTACTGTACTCTACTCTACTGTACTCTACTATACTATACTCTACTCTACTCTACTCTACTCTACGCTACACTACTCTACGCTACACTACTCTACTCTACTCTACTGTACTCTACTGTACTCTACTCTACGCTACTCTACTCTACTCTACTGTACTCTACTCTACTGTACTCTACTCTACTCTACTCTACTCTACTCTACTGTACTTTACTCTACTGTACTCTACTGTACTCTTAACTCTACTGTACTTTACTCTACTGTACTCTACTCTACTGTACTCTACTCTACTGTACTCTACTCTACTGTACTCTACTCTACGCTACTCTACTCTACTGTACTCTACTATACTCTACTCTACTCTACGCTACTCTAATCTTCGCTACTCTACTGTACTCTACTGTACTCTACTGTACTCTACTGTACTCTACTCTACGCTACTCTACTCTACTCTACTCTACTCTACTCTACTATACTCTACGCTACTCTACTCTACGCTACTCTACTCTACTCTACGCTTCTGTAATGTGCCGTACTCTACTATACTATACTTTACTATACTACACTCTATTTTTTTCTACAATACTCTAGTGTACTCTAATCTACTTTACTGTTCGCTTTTGAAATTAAGTTAGAGAGAACATGTACCGTTTTGTATCGAGTTATACAAACACGGGTGGTAATTTTTGATAACGCAAAATGCTGGGGGAACACTAGCCGCATGCGACTATTTCCACATCTTTTTCGAGTCCTTCCAGACTTTCACGAGTGTTTGTATAACTTTACAGAAACACGGAGTACATGTTTTCTTCTTGTCTTTAGAAAACCCAAAAGGAAAACAACTTGTTGTCTTTCATTATCAATATGTAAATTGTGTATGCTTGCGCCATCACTTCGTCAATAGCATGCGCTAGTTGTGTGTCTTTATTGAGTTATACAAATTTGAGTTATAACCAATCAGCTGTTGTGCTTTCTTAGGTCTGTTTTCTAATTTACTATACTATTTTTCACTTTAAGCTTCGCGAATCAACTGTACTTTTCTCTACTCTACTGTTTTGCTCTAATAGATATCGGTATTATGATCTTTCATTAATTATAAGGCATGGAGATACAATAACTTGTATTTTTTATTCCTTTTCACATTACAATACACAGTATATTTAATGAAGTCTTGCAATAAAATAATTTCAACTGTCAGGTAATTTTCTACCTGTTTGTAGCGTAGAGTAGAGTAGAGTAGAGTAGAGTAGAGTATAGTAGAGTACAGTAGAGTAGAGTAGAGTAGAGTAGAGTAGAGTAGAGTAGAGTAGAGTAGAGTAGAGTAGAGTAAAGTACAGTAGAGTTAAGAGTACAGTAGAGTAGAGTAGAGTAGAGTATAGTAGAGTACAGTAGAGTAGAGTACAGTAGAGTAGAGTACAGTAGAGTAGAGTAGAGTAGCGTAGAGTAGAGTAGAGTATAGTAGAGTACAGTAGAGTAGAGTAGAGTAGAGTAGAGTAAAGTACAGTAGAGTTAAGAGTACAGTAGAGTACAGTAGAGTACAATAGAGTAGAGTAGCGTAGAGTAGAGTAGAGTATAGTAGAGTACAGTAGAGTACAGTAGAGTAGAGTAGAGTAGAGTACAGTACAGTACAGTACAGTACAGTAGATTAGAGTAGAGTACAGTAGAGTATAGTAGAGTATAGTAGAGTACAGTAGAGTACAGTAGAGTAGCGTAGAGTAGAGTGCAGTACAGTAGAGTAGCGTAGAGTAGAGTAGAGTAGAGTAAAGTAGAGTAGAGTAGAGTAGCGTAGAGTAGCGTAGAGTAGCGTAGCGTAGCGTAGAGTAGAGTAGAGTAGAGTACAGTACAATACAGTAGAGTAGAGTACAGTAGAGTACAGTAGAGGAGAGGAGAGTAGAGTAGGGTAGAGTCGGGTAGAGTAGAGTAGTGTAGAGTATAGTATAGTAGAGTACAGTAGCGTAGAGTACAGTAGCATAGAGTAGAGTAGAGTACAGTAGAGTAGAGTACAGTAGAGTAGAGTAGAGTAGAATAGAGTAGCGTAGCGTAGGGTAACGTAGTGTAGAGTAGAGTATAGTAGAGTACAGAAGTATATCGTAGAGTAGAGTAGAGTAGAGTAGAGTAGAGTAGAGTAGAGTAGAGTAGAGTAGAGTAGAGTAGAGTAGAGTAGAGTAAAGTAGAGTAGAGTAAAGTAAAGAAGAGTAAAGTAAAGAAGAGTAAAGTAAAGTAGAGTAGAGTAGAGTGGAACGATAACAAATCTAATTGGTATATAGGGAGTACAGTCTGTAGAGGCCCAAAAACTCTACGCTTTTTTTCAATCATATTTTGAGACACATTTTCGTTATTGTGTGACACCTATAATTATATATCTATGCCTATGGTTGTAACGTATAGAGTTAAAGTGGAAAGAATAATTTTGTTCGTGAAAATCGTGAATCGGTATTTTAAATACAAAGAATCCTTTTTGCGGCGCAAGTTTCGAAGTTTTGATGGTGGTTCTGTGAGAATCAAGGGCGCAAGAACTTTGTACTTGGCACTTGTTCATTCAAAACATATTGTAAGCTACACAGCTTAGCATTTACTTGACTTGATGCCATGATGGATATTAGAGAATCTGGCTAGTGAAAAATTTATTTTGGCTAGTGAATCAAACCTGTCACTAGCCACTGGGCTAGCAAGCTGAAAAGTTAGTCTCGAGCCCTCTAGTTGCAACAATGTGTTCAATAGAGAGAAGTTTTGTTAGCTGGCATAGTACTGCATTAAGCCATTCTCCTCCTTGATCACTTTGCAAGACTGCTGGAAATCCAGTTACTACAAGAAGACATTGTTAAACAAGGCTTGTGTGGCAGAAGTTTCTTGTTTGTCTGGGATCAGAATTGCTTGCAAGAAAGAAGAGTTTGGATAAACCACAGTCAGAATCCATTTGTTACTAGCTGGGGTAGTAGGCAATTGTCAAACATAGGCTATACCAATGGTGTTGAAGGGACAGTCATAGATGCGAATTTGCATCGGTCCATGTTCGGGATCAGTAGGCAGGGCATCGCCTGATCCAGTTCCACACATGCTTAGCCATGTTCCACCAATAGAAGTCATATGAAAGAGATCCATAAGTAGCTTCGCGCTCTCGATGCGTACCAACTGGTGAGTCATGGTATACTTTTAGAGGGTGATGTTGAAGTTGAATGTCATTGGGGGCCATAATACGGTAGTGATTTGGGTCTTCCATAAATTCATCTTGATACATTAACAAACTGTCAACAACAGCTGAGTGCTTTGCCATTTGTTTAACCCATTGGAAATCTTGCTTTGGAATGTTCTTGATTGCTGAAATATCTTGTTTTGAGGTATGAAACTTGATTACAGATTGCATGAGTAATCCTGTAGGTGTCGCCTTGCAAAACTCTATTGATCACGGTTTAAAGATTCTAAATTTTCAAAGTCTTGAAAATTGCAGTCTGACGGTGAACTTTCTTGAGGTTTACCAACTTCTCGAGTCTTGGTCTGAGTTGTGGTTGAATATTTGACTTGAAGCGCCTTTGTATGCTTGGCTCTCTTTGGAGCTGTAGCAAGACAGACTGGGTCAAAGCCATTGGTTTCAGGCTTAAGACATGCATTGTATAGACAAGCCATAGTGTTGTAAAATGTTCCATGAACAAGTTCAGGGGCATGGTTTGGAACATCAACTGAGGTTGTGGTGATGGAGGTATGACAACATTATCATCAGGAATGTTTTCTTTGGTAGGGTGACGGCTGAGGACATCAGGAACGATGGTTCTCTCCCCTTTTCTGTGTTCAATGAAAAAGACAAACTCGGCCATACTCATGCACCATCTTGCAACTTTTGCCTGCTGTGATGCCATGGTACTCAACCATTTAAGATTTGCTACAGTCAGAGGTCGGAAAACCTGTTTGTTGTGTACAAGAAATCTATGCCGTGGTCTGAGCGGTCACACTAAAATGGAGAGTTTCCAAAAGAAACTCATTCCACTAATATACTGGTACGTCCTTTTTTTGGTGAACTTCATCTGGTTGAACTACACATCAAATATTGTAAAACAAACAAAGCAGTTCTTTCGGAATTACACTTAATTCGTACTATTTCAATTTGCCAAATATTTGCGTAAACATGACAAATTCTGACCGCCAATGCTTTGACACCTCAAACTTTTGTAGACTTGCTGCAAAGTTGTTGATCTCAAAGATATTAGCCTATCAGGCTACCCTGAAATTTGAGTTTAAATAAAGTTCATGTATGTATGTATGTTGATTTCATTTTAATTTGATTCGGAAAGAAGAAAAAACCCCTGACATGAATGAAATCAACCGCTCTTGTTCACTTTGAGTTTCGGTAGGACATGAAATTTGAAAAATCCATTTCAAGTTTTCGGGAGGCCATGGAAGACTTTTCGACAGTGATAAAAGCTTGTTTGAAACAACAAACATTGCTTGAAGAAATACCGAAATATGCAGTGGGTAGATTGGCGACAGGATGGCTTTGCATCGATCGCTTAATCTACATCCTTTGTAGCTATGACAGTCATTTAAGGAAAATGTAGCTTGCTGATTACATTTATGGTTGGTTTTAGGCCAAGTCAACAAACAAAAATAACGTTTCGCTCATAAACGCAATCAGTGTACATCTGAACATCATAAATTCTGAGTCGGTAAACTTTGCTACGTGTATGATTAATTTCCTGAAAATATAGCCACATACCAATATTATTCGTACAGTGTCATGATTATTATTCATAAGAGACGCGGTTTCCAGTTTAATAAACTGAAAACACCTCATTATACAACTAATAATCTGAAAAGACACGAATAGTACGTATGATAAACGTATCATGATAGCACATAATACGATTGTTAATCTGGATTCCGGATTTATTTTGACAATATTCTGAAATTATTTTGAATGCTGTTTGGGTAATTTTAGTAATCGTAGTCGTTACAGTAAGCGAGAATTTTTGACACACTAATAGAGTAATAATAATATATTGAGAAAAGTTGTTTATTTTGCATTACGCAGTATTGTTGTAGCTTATTGTTTGTTCAAGCATGGCTGAGTTGAGTTGCTTTTTGTTTAAGAGCCAAGGTGGAGAAAATATTGTTTGTAAACAGTCTCAGCTGTTTATTCATTTACCTGTTTTTTTTTTTACTTTGGGTAATTATGAACCTTAATCAGCCACTTTCAACTAAGTTGTATTTCGCATTAGTGCTGATGTTTGTTCAAGCACGGGTCATGATCACAATAAATTTTCCTTCTCACGTTGCTTTTTGCCGAAGAGTCCAAAGCCGGAAAAAATATTTTTCGTGAACACACTGAGATGTTGGCGTATTTTCTTGTTGTATTTTACTTTGGGTACATTTTGGACATTGAATCAGTCGCTTTCAAATCATGGGATAATCGCACTGAATGAAGTGCTGTTGTTTCGCGGCCACGACATTTGCTCTCGCATTGCTTTTCGTCGGCAAGTTAAAGATGTCGAAAATATCGTCTGTAAACACACTTAGTACATAAAAAGATAGCTTTACGTCAAGCTTGTCACATCAACACTTTGGCTGAATCACATTTATTTCAGAGCAAGCTCTGTAAGATGTAGTTCTTGAATGCAAAGTTTTTTTCGTAATGGCGGCTGGTTGAGTGAAATTTGGTGTCAAAAGAAGATCGGCATCTACGATTAATAACTGCATTTGTTTATTTTACGATTATTAATCGTAACGTCCACGATTATTTATTGTAGGAGACGCATTTTACGATTAAGAATCGTAAAGCACATGTATCACCTTTTATGATTAATAAGTCAAATGTGTGCATCTTACGATTAATAAAAGTGAAAACTTCACACCAGAAATAAAAAAAAACACTCGAGAAATAAATAAACAGCTGTTACAAATAAAAACTTACACAGTGCTCATTGGTTGACAACTCCCACTATAAGGTAGCAGAGAGACAGCGAAATATGCTTGAAATAGCAGTAACTTGGACCCTCTGATCATAGAATGGTAGCAGTGTAACTTGCTAACAATCTCTGACTAAAAGAAGTTGTGTGTAGTCTTCTATTGCCTATGCCACGTGAAAAAACTAGGGTGTTGTGAGAAATGTGGCACCCACAATAAAGACTATTTCCTAGTGGTAAAACTTCTAGAACTCTTAGATAGGTGTGAAATCACGATTCTTTGAAGGCTTTTATTTTGAAATCACGTACTTGGCTTGAATAATAATTGATAATAAATCAGTAGGAAGTTTCACAGTAAATTGATAAATGATCAGTGTTTCAAAACTAACAACTAATACTAATTCTATCAAAACTATTAATTCTATTAATATTAATAACATAAATAATACTATTAATATTGATGCTGGGGGTTACCCTGTGATGGACTAGCATACGTACCATCTAGGGAAGAGTAGAAATACTCCTTGTTGCTTCATGCTACAGAAACTAGGATAAGTTTTAGCGCGAGGGGCTACTTGGCTCCAATGCAGACTAAACCCTGCATTCCCATATGGGTGCTAAAACAGAGAAATAAGCGGTTTCATTGAATTCTGGGTTAAAAATTGAGTAATAAAGTAACTGAATGCTGTGTATAGTCCTTAATGTACTCTGTTAAAAGAAGTCTCAGCAGCAGCATTTTAGGGCATTTTTTTCGAGTTAAACATGTAGAACTGAATGCATCATGAGGCATTTTTAATTAATGTTTTCTTGAGATAGTAATCAGAACCTAGATAGGGGCAAAAAGATTTGGTGATGATATACAATTCTTTGAAATCCCAAACTCATGCATGTATTTGTTATGTATTTTTATTGTTGAAAGAAGTGGGAAATCACTTGTCTTTATTGTGTTTCTAGCCAATGAGAGGAATACAAATGATGTGTATTGCAATACAAAAGGCTCAGCAGTTGCCCACACAATTAACATCAATTCACACAGATCTTGCACAGGTAAGAATAGTTGTTTATTACACTGAGATGTAAAGAATAAATTTATCTTGGGCTATCTTGAGCTTTATTCTTTATTCTGTATTATGGGTTCAAATTGTGTACTTAGTTTTTCTATTTAAAGTGCCACTATGACGAAAATCACATCTTTTGTATCAAAGCCATTTTAAAACATAAACAAGTAGCATACATGAGAAGAAAAGTGCTGTTTACTGTTTTCAAATATCTCTTTTTGTTTCAAGTTACATACAAATTAGCCAAGTGATGATGTCATTTACTCAACCAAATG
>JAHPZR010037060.1:22500-32500 GCA_019787425.1 Platygyra sinensis
GTCATCAAAACATACGTCAAAACAATGATAACTATCGATCTGTTTTCACATCAAACAGTCTCCTTCCTGAACACGGTTCGCACTTCGGAATTTTGAACCCTAGGGTTTGTGTAGACGACGCAGATTTATTCAGATAAATATATAAGCTGGTGAGTGCTTTGCAAATTGTAGACCTATCAGTCGATCAAATATTATTGGTGAGGTGCCTTGTAATTGTCAAATTACTTGTAGCAACCAATCAAATTCGCCTGTTCCCATGGCATATTTACCACGCGCTAATAATGGACCGAATCACGAACTAGACGCGTAATAAAGTTCAAAGTAGCTTTTGCCTCGAAGGAAAAGCGATATATTTTAAGCTGTATCTCGGCCACTGCCTTAGAGCGCCGTGAGAAAGTAAACAACTGCTTGTTGTTATTCTGATCAAAATGTAGGAGAATTAGCTCACTGGCACCATGAAAGTTGCTCTGCTTATAGTTTCATTTACAAAAAGCTGACAAAAGACATTCCGCTACTTTTGCGTTGCATTCCAGGGGTTTTCTGGAAGTAAAGGTTATTGTAAAGTAATCTATGCAGTTCCTTTCTTCATTTCTTTATTTTTTACCTTTCAAAGTTTCAGTGTGTACGTAACCCGCTTCGTTTATCTGTACCTCCAGAGGTTAGAATCATACCCGTTTGACGTCCACTCAATGCAACAAAGCATTAATAAGCGTGTTTTAGAGCGGCTGCTGCTCTTTGTTCCTGACAGCATTTTTAAGCCAAGATCCCTTCGGGGATTTATATCATTCGCCCATATACATGTATACTTGACCAAAAGGAGAATCGGTTGTTTTTTTTACATTTCACGTTACCTTTTGAAGCTGAAATCAAAATATGACCAAATATGCTTGTTCGAAACATGCTTCGTGTTTGATTTCCACTCATTCCTGACCTCTGTTGATTCCTATACTAAGTTGCGAAGTTGCGTTACTACTTTCTATGCATCGATTTTAAAATAAAAGAAAAACGAACTGGACTATGAACAGTTACTTTTGTTTTACCTGAAAGTGGTAATTATGTTCAGCGCGTGTTGCCCCAATATTATGGATCAGCAGACGTACTTTAAGGTATCAGTATACCCCAAAATCGATTATTTTGCCAAATTTTAGTTTTTGGTATTCCCATGTACATCTCATCGAGTTCTTTTAAATGCAAAAAGTTCCGTGAAAAAAGGTTTCTCCTAGACAAAGTTATAAAGGAAAAACAATTCTATGAATAAATTATCTCTAAGTGGAAGCTGTCAACAAGTTGTCATTAACAACTAAAATGCCATTGAAAGTCACGTAAACCGCGGCATGGAATTACTGATTTGTCTGTCACGCGTAATCGATTTGTTTTTGGTGGAAGATGTCTTCAAAAAAGAAACGCAAAAGATCGTGTCCGTTTTCAAATGGAAGAAGGCACCGAAACGGAAAACCTCGAAAGCATTTAATAAGGAATGGGCTGAAGCGCTCTAACTGTTCCCTTTACATTCCTCCTTTATTTCTAAATGTGCGCTGTCGTGTTTTCTCAATAGTTTTGGGTCGCAGCCGCTCCGTTCGCCTTCGAGGCCCCAGTTTTTACAACCGAAATATGCCAGCATTTTACGACGCCATGTCATTGTAGAAGATTCACCGAAGGTTTTTATCTGTACTCGTTTGCGGAAGATTCAGAAAGCACCGCCGAGCTTTGCCACATTTGCGTGGAAAACTGTTACAATATTCTTTCGGCCGATTTGCAGATACACGGCCGATTCTCTCTGCCCGAAGTTACACACGCACTTCGCTGAAATTCTGAATAGCCAACTAATACTACTACTGCAACGTGTAAAAGAAGCGTTCTTACCCTGATTCTCTCATTTCTTTAAGCATGGTTTCTTTCGCGGATTCACCGTGCGAATTCCCCGCGTTACTTCCTCTATCGCTTTTTTTGGATCTCTTCAGTAGATTTTGCCTTCAGCATCGTTCCAAAACTCGATCTGAGTGAGTGAGTGGAGCGGCGGAACAGGGAGCTTTGTTGGTATTTGCTGCCAGTAAATACCATTTGAGACCGCTTTGCGGGCCGACTTGTAAATGCGAGCCCTATTGTCTATGTAAGAAGAGCCCTCACTTTATCAATCAACAGGTAATTACTTTTCAATCATTTGAGATCTAATCTCCCCACACCGGAAAAACCGCCCTAAAGTGTATTTTGCGTTATTTCTCAAAACTAAAATCTCATCAAATGAGGCGCACGTTTCCAGTTCGTTTACAGCCAATTTTCATCCATTTTCGCTGAAATTTGGCAAGAATGTTGCCCGATAATGTGGCAAAAAAACCGTGTCGGGGAATTTTAATTTTTTGACTCCTTCGAAAGTAATGAGCATTTAAGCAAAGGCAATGAGTGTTTTTTAAAAACTTAAAGTATAACAGCGTATAAAAAACAAACCAGACGAGTAATCAAAATTCCCCGACACGGTTTTTTAGATCAAGGTGTGAAGAAAACGTAGCGATGTCGCTCGCTTTCTCCCGTTAAATTCTGACCGGAAACGAACTCAATTTGTGAAACTACATACTTTTGGGAAATGATCACTATTTTAGGAAAGGGTTTTATTTCTTGAATTAAATCAAGTAATTATCGAAATCTGCAATTATTAAGCTTTCAGAAAATATATACTTTATTGGGGGTTTTATGAAACGCGCGACCGTGAAAGAGCGACAACGCGAGGTTGTCATTTGGGGTATACTGATACCTTAATGCTGTTTAATGGCACTGTATCAACGCGTTGTTGACTGATTACAGCAGTAGCAGACCGCTTCATCCAGCTGCCGTTCTAATCCGGCGAGTACCTTCAAAACCCTGTAGTTTTTAAAAAAAGATTATTAAAGTTGGCACACATAGATTTCAATAGAGTGAACCAAACTAGAGGATAGGAATTTACATGTAAACTATCCGACTTTCCATCAAGCCTGTTTCTGATTCTGGATTATGATGGAGTTTACATGCAACAGTGATGAAAAATGCCACTCCACTAGCTCGATTCACAACATTACTTTCCCGAGGTATTAATGGACTTCATTAGAGGTCAGAACACATCCTACTTTTCTCGAGACCTTGATTGCAAAATACAGTATTGTGCAAAAGTAATGCAAATGAACTTCGTCAAAATTCCTGGCTTTTTGGGTTTTTCGAAGAAATTTCGCTCCATGCGATATTTCTTCGACAAATCGCGATAGTTCGCCGCACTTTCGCGACACCTATTGTTTGGAACGGCCCGATCTTTCGAGCGATATTTCACAGAGCACGGTAGTTTGCTGCGATCTTCGCGCGACAATTTTCTCACCCAAGCCCAATATTATTTAAAATTCCCCATAGGGAGCCTCTGCGGAGAAGAGAGACATTCTAAAGGGTTTCAAAGCGTTTTAAAGTTCCAAGAATTTCTTCAAATATTGCGAGAAACAAATCAGCTTTAGTCATGGGAATTTGTACAACCTTCACTTTCTTTCAAACTCTTTCCCTGCGAAAACATTCGAATTTTCTACAATTGAAACAAGCTTGAAATCTATTTGAAGCGCAATTCTAGTAATCTCTATGTACAAAACTTGCATGTGGTCACTACAGGCAAACTATTACACTCTGTATTTTGTTGTTTTGACTGAGCCCTTTTGGTAAAAATCAATGTAAACATACAGGACTGTAGCAGGGAAACCACAAGTTTTTGCCATATGTGAATGATTTACGCTTTTTACTGCCGGTCTGAAATGCAAAATTTGCCGCCATTTTCTTTAAATATCCATTGATGCCATGATTTTGGATATTAGAATAAACAAGTTTCATTCAGAGTTCGATAAAACAAAGAATATTTCTCAATGCAACGATTGCGCCACTCAAAAATAATAATTTTTGAGATTGCATTATTTTCATTTTGAACTGCAAAAGCAGCACTATTCGTGTCAAAAGTTTTCCGTTGCCAATTCCTTTTCACACTTGGAAAATCTCTTGCTTTGAACATAGTAAGTAGAGGGGAAAAACTTCTCACTATTAACTATGGTTTGTACGGCTAATACAATTTTTTGCGGCCACACATGGAAAATCGGAGGCGTTTGACTCTGATGAATGTTGCCTACTCATGTTATTTCTCGACTCGCACCAGGAAAAATGAGTTTTGCTATGTTGGAAAGGTGGTTGTTTTGGGAAGCGTGTCTTAATGCACGCACATGCTACATTGCATGTGTGTCTTTTCACTTGTGTGTCTTCTGGCACACTAAGCATGTCAAACAGCTCACTGCTTTGAACAAAAGCTTTAGCGTGCAAAACAATATCTACCTTGTCACTCTTTGTTTTGCTTATGACATATGCGCATATCTGAGAGAGAAGTGACACGCTTAGTGTGCCGTGTCATCGCACACGTGTCCGTGCGTTCACCTTTTTCTCTTTTTTTCTTTTTTTTTTTCTTAGCCCGACTTAGGATCTTAGATCGTCTTGTTGCTATTGAACTTCCTGTCACGTTTCTTTCATATGGTTGTCTTTATTTGGGAATTTTAAGTTTTAAAAGTGAACAGTATTTTGGCACACTGGATTTCTGCATATTTAATTTACAGCGACCACCGTGGTTTGTTTGTCTATTGTGTTCACTTCCCTCAAATATATTTTTTGGAGTCTTGTTCAGCTTCTACAGAACTTTAGAGGAAAGAACTAAGTTGGCACTAAATTTATACAGTCGAAAAACGATTTATCTCAAATAATTGGCTTGTTTTTGTTGTCTTTTTATGTACAACTCTCATCTTTCTCTCGCTGCACTGTATTATTTCGTTGGGTGGCTAAAAAATTATCTGAGATTTTCTTTTAACCCATTGACCCCCGCATCAAACTGTCCGCGACCCACCCCTAATTTCCTGGCGTTTTTTGGAATATTTCAGAGCGAGCGAAAGCAAAAAATAAACCATATGCGCAGTAACCACAGACACAAGATCAGGTTTCAAGACTTCGTTTATTTAAAGTTCAATAAATGAACAGCCAAAATATTAAAAAATATCAACAGGAAGGACTCAACTTGATGTGTTTAACTTGTAAGAAAACAAGAAATTATATTTTTTCCTTTGCCGCACGACAAAAGCCGAGAAAATTGAATATGCAAAAATGAGTTAATTTTTGACTTTAGAGGACAAAACGAAACCGAATAAAACAGAATTTTCATTCTTTTACTGTAACGGATAACATTTAAGAAAACACCAGACCATAAAGGTGAAAAACACAAGTAAAAACCAATTTAAAAGAAGAAATTCAGATAATTTTTTCGCCGCCCGACGAAATTATACAGTGCGGCCAAAGAAAGATGAAAGTCGTACATCAAAAACACGACAAAAACAAGCCAATTATTTTGAGATAAATCGTTTTTCAACTGTGTAAATTTAGTGCCCACCTAGTTCTTTCCTCAAAAGTTCTGTAGAAGCTGAACAAGACTCATTAAAATAAATTTCAGGGAAGCGAATACACAAGACAAACAAACCACGGCAGTCGCCGTAAATTAAATATGCAGAAATTCAGCGTGACAAAATACTGTTCACTTTTAAAACCTAAAATTCCCAAATAAAGGCAACCAAATGAAAGAAACGTGACAGGGAGTTCAATAACAATAAATTTTCATTCAACATAAGGCAAAAAAACTTATCTAAAAGCACAAAAATGTTCAAAATTTCACGGACGTGATTTACGCATGACCGCATGTTCGAATTAATTATTCACGCTAAAGCGAAAGCGTGAGATTTTCCCTACAAGTTTTGAAGTTATTTTATCGGCTGTGGCTTTGCCAATCGTGCTAAACGCTAAATTAGACTTAGAACTAATACTCTACATTACCATTTTTGTTTTCTTAAGTCCAGGAAGCTGCTTTAAATCCGCGATCTGTATTCAAAACTCACTTGAAAGCGCACCGATCGTCTTGTTTTCGCCGCGGTTGAAGGAAGGAAAAATTTTTCTCCAGAAAGGTTTGAGGGCTCCATTCACCTTGGTCTTCCATTCTGAGACCACCTAAACATCGATTTATGTTTTTCCTTTTCATTTTAAATGCCAAAGAAGCAATTTCTCCGTTTTAGGAATGAAAACAAGACCCTGGAAGTTTGTAGATTTGTCCTGCAATGCGCCATGATTACCTGCGCTTTTCGAGCGCATGATTTTAAGACGAAAAACCATCTTTCTAGGACCCCTAAAGTCCTCTAAAAATATGCTCAGAAGGTCCATTCTCATTGGTTTATTTGTCCTTAACAACAATAGAACAATAGGAGGACCAAAATATCTTCAGGGAGGGTAAGAGAGGCAATTGTCCTCACATGCCTTTTTACGGCCGGTTACGGCCGGCACGGGAAATTGGGGGTGGGTTTTCGCACGGCCGGTTACGGCCGGCACGGGAGACAATGGGTTAAATTGGTTTTTACATGTGTTTTTGACCTTTATTTTCTTGTGTTTTCTTAAATGTTATCCGTTACAGTAAAGAATGGAAAATTTGTTGTATTCGGTTTGTTTTGTCCTCTAAAGTAAAAAATTACAGTCAAGAGCGTTGAACCGTGGCCACCGGACTAAGTTTGTGACATCTTTTTGACATGTTTTTGATTAGTTTGATGGCTTCCGATTTAAGCGGGCCAATCAGATTTTCAGAACAAGGAATATTTGGCGGCAAATTTAGATTGTAAGCGACCATTGAAATCTAAGCACAGACAGATATTACTAGTATAGCTGCCTATCAAAACATTGGTAACTTGCATTCTGAAATTGTCCCAAATGTTGTGACCATTTATTTCAGCTGCCTGTTTTCTATTGTATTCAACAGCGAATGTCCCGCTTCGCCTGAAGCAAAACGGCAGTTTTTACGATAACGGGAGGGCTTTATCACTTTGTCACCGTAAACGGGTATTGGATCGTTACCATATGACGGCAACAGCGAGCGGGGGAATCGCCAGAGAAGTTCGTGTGAGCCGCTCGTATGTGAACAAAATTATCAAGCGGTGCAATGAAGCCAATACGCCCCTTAGAGCCCCCGAAAAGTCTGTCGTGACCCGAAGAAAGTTGATCTTTACGCTTCTGAATATATAGAAGCTCAGCGACTCATAACGCCTAGCATTTATGCCAGGATATATAAATAAATATTTTACTTTGAATGTAATCAGAATGCGTCCACACGCCGGACTGTTTGATATTTTGTTGGTTTCCCTAAGTGTATGAAATCAGAACCAGAATACAAAATCTTATTTCTTTCAATAATTCTACCATGATCAGTTTTACCTCTGAACATCTGGTGTGCTGTACATTCATAACTTTTCAGAACAAGAAACAGAACATCAACAACACCCGTGTTTGCTCTTTTACTGAGCGACCGCACGTCGCCAACGGTATAAAGTAAACCAACAGGATCGTCTGGACGGTGATTACAAAGTCTCCATCTTCATCTTTATAGTGAAGTCTGATAGAATCTTGACCAAGGTGAGCAAGAGGTGATAGTCTGAAGCAAGGTTTCGTATGTAACATTTCTCAGTAGAAATGTCGCAAATCTTTCCCCACCGTAACCTACTTCTACCTGCAACGCCATATTCTGGCAGCTGAATTTAACGAAGAAGCGCAGCTTTGATATCCCGACTTCGATTTTCAAGGCCTTTGATTGGTAGTTTACAGCGACCGGAAGCCATAAAACCTATCAAACTAATCAAAAACCTGTCAAAAAGATGTCAAAAACTTAGTCTGGTGACCACGGTTCGACGCTCTTGACTGTAACACATTTTTGCATATTCAATTTTCTTGGCTTTTTTCACAGGTCAAAGGAAAAAATATAATTTTTTATTTTCTTTCAAGTTACACGCATCAAGTTGAGTTCTTCCTGTTGATATTTTTTCAGTATTTGCCTTGAAACCTGATCTTGTGTCTGTGGTTACTGCGCATATGGTTTATTTTTGTGCTTTTGCTCACTCTGAAATATTCCAAAAAATGCCAGGAAATTAGGGGTGGGTTGCAGGCAGTTTGATGTGGGAGTCAATGGGTTAAAGCCATAGTAACTATGATTAAAGGAACAAATCCTTAACTCTTGACAATTTAAACTCTAATGTACAATTCAGCATCAAGCTTTTCATGAGCCGAACTCAATTTGAAGTTAGACTGATCCAAATCATGAAATGTACTCAGTAAAGGGTGTTACTAAACTGAGGATTGCAGACCGTGGAACTTGTGGAACCGCCAAAACCTGCGGAACCTATATTTTTTCCAAAAAAAAGCAAAGACTGAAGTGATTTTTTAAAACATTCAACTATAAAAAACTGCGATAAAATACTTTTAACAAACACTGAGAAAA
Organism: Platygyra sinensis; assembly: GCA_019787425.1. Lineage (NCBI taxonomy): Eukaryota > Metazoa > Cnidaria > Anthozoa > Scleractinia > Merulinidae > Platygyra > Platygyra sinensis. The sequence goes on from JAHPZR010037060.1 coordinate 30,833, forward strand.
TTTTTCAGTTAAAACGGACGACATTTCGATGTTGAACTTGTGTCATTATCGGGTCAAAAATCATAGTGAAGGTAATATTATTTAACATACAATGTAGTAGTTCAATTACAATGGGAATAAAGTGATAATGATGATCTTTAAACAAAGAGTTTCGCACGAATGGAGTCAGTCTGTGTGTTGAAGCTGGAATTTTGTTCCCTTATAGAAAGTATCTCGTAGATGGGAAATATAATACATGTAATAATAAAATTAACAATTAAATAAAATAAAAACCCCAAAACAAATATAATACTGTTCGAAATTTCGTTTTTGTGTCTAAAGAACATTACGTTGAAAAAGGAATTTGTTCTTTTCATCTTGGACCTAGAAGTACTTGGCGACATATGTGCAGTGCCATTCTATTCCCCAACATTCTATCAACATGACAGAATGTAAAACAAAGTATACGAGGTTAGAGACTAGTTTATATCATGCTCAGTTCGTGAGTCGTATTTAAAGTTATGTTTGCTTGTATTCGCCCTTATACTGCTGCCAGATCAACTTATTAAAACAGATGAGCCATAATAATGTTATAATGATTTGTACCTTTGGTTTCATTATTTGGTTTGTTCCATCCAAGTTCTGATATCAGTGTTTTCTCTTTCATTATGTTGACTGAAGAGGAAAGCAATAGTTCTACACCTTTATCTTTTGACTTCGGCTTGTAGACTTCTTTTAGTTCGACAAGCAATCCGTGAAATGTTCTTCATGAACTATATGCCCTTCAGTTTCATGAAACCCTCTAGTATGATCACCCTTTTCAGGGCTGGATCCAGAAAATTCAGAAAGAAGGGGCCAAGTCCCCCACTCTCCCCTTGGAATGAAAACTTCACTTCAACCTGAAGTTGATAGAATTTATAATCAATGGCATTTGATATCAATCGATACCAATTGATATCAACTAATCGATTGATATTGATAATTGATGACCAATCGATGGCGAATTTTTGTGTGGTTATCGATTTTCAATACCAGTCGATAGATAAATTGGTATAGATTGGATGTAGATTGATGGAAAGGGAATTGACGCATAAAAAGACTTTGTAGGCAGTAATTGTAAACACATTTCATTTTAAAGTCAACAGCAGAAGAATACTCTCTTCTTTCTCTTTAACGTTAACGCCTTGTCTACAGCAATCTGCTTTTTTGACAAATTATGTTAGTTCCATTTGCCAACCTATAGATTTCAAAAAACGGAAAGTGGATGCATCATGCTTTCACAAAAATTCTGGTAAGAGAAGTTGTTCTTTTGCAAACAATGAAATTGCCAACAACAGCAGCATGAGTTGTTGCAAAATTATGAATAAAGCAGCAATACCTACGACTTCTAATAATGAACCTAATTGTGCTTTAAACAAAGATCACATGCATACAAACTAAAAATTCTATGAAGGTGCCAATTGTGTCTAAAAGAAATAAAATATGCAGCAAAAGATAAAAAGACTTTCCTTTTTTTCATCATAGTAGTAAGTGATGGGCCATTTTAGTTTTGGTGTTTTCTTGCTCGATTTTGGGGTATGTTCTGAGCCGCTATCACAGTCAGTACACTGAAATACCAATGTATGTGTTTTGAATAATTTCATATTTGTTTGCCTGGATTGTTTCTTACAGTTGTAACAAAAAAATCAC